>JAQGBT010002489.1:0-23803 GCA_034698585.1 Disparrhopalites patrizii | reverse complement strand
TTCTCTCTCTCATTCTCTTTCTCTCTCTCATTCTCTCTCTCATTCTCTCTCTCATTCTCTCTCTCACTCTGTCTATCTCTCCTCTTTCCCTCTCTCCCTCTGCCTATCTAACCCATATACCCGATTTTCTTTTGCAATGACCGAGTTTTGAAAAAGTGTCGTTTCTCTCTCTCTCTCTCTCTCTCTCTCTCTCTCTCTTTCACTCTCTTTGCCTTCTCCCATTTCCTCTCTCTCCCTCTTCTTCTCGCTTCCCCCCTCTCTATTTCTTCCTTTCCGCTCCTCCTCTGTCTCTTCCCTTGACGTCTAAATCCTACGGGTACTTACTTTTCCCTCACAAAATCAATGATACTCATATCTCTCTTCATGTACAAAGTACTTATATTCTTTTTACAAATTTCTTCTTCTTCTTCCTTTCTCCCATTCTTCCCGCTTCCCTCATGGAGGATCCATCCGTCTCCCCACCCAATGTCTCGTCCGCGTATGTATGGGGAAAGGATCAATGACATGAGGTCAGGAGGCTATCACATCATCTCTCATCCTTGTGGCTCTTCCGCTTCCCCCCTCCCCCTCCCCCTCACAACTTGTAGGCTGAGGGGGAGGTACAACACATGTTTGTCCTAACTTCCTCCAACCTTTCACTTCCTCAGCCTTTTCACACTGATCCAGTCCTCTGTAACTTAACTTTTTACTAAGCTCTTTAGCTTCATCTCTAAAACCCTTGTAGGTGACTTTACATTCGTAGTCCAACCTTAACTTTTTTTTTCACTTCCGTGAGAATCTTCAAGAGTCTTTTTTTTAGTTCCTTATTGCATTTACAGTCTTTCAGCATCTTATATTTTTTGAGCCTTTCATCTTACAATTCGCCCCACATCCCTTCCATGGAATTCTTTCCTTAACCCTTTAAATTACATTGCTCCCAATATTCAATTTTTATTTGTTCAATCATCTCACACGGAGTACTCCAACCCTTTCATTGACATTTCCCGCTGCAATTTCCTTTCGCCATTTCCCACATTCACACCTTTAATTGACATTTATGTAGCTTGAATATGCTGCCTTTTTTAAACCAATAATTTTACGAACTTCAAATGGTAGTTTGGAAGCTTTCTCCGTTGGTATTTTGGGAGCTTCTGCATTGGTATTTTTGAAGCCCTTCAGCTGCTATTTTTTGAAGACCTTCAGCTGATATTTTTGAAGCCCTCCAGCCTGTATTTCTGAAGCCCTTCAACTGGCATTTGCATAGCCCTTCAGCTGGCATTCATATATAGCCCTTCAACTGGCACTCGTATAGCTCTTCAACTGGCATTTATATAGCCTTTCAACCCGTATGTTTGCAGCCCTTCGTACGATATTTTAGCAGTCCTTCGTATGTCATTGTGGTAGTCCTTCCTATGGTATTTTTGGAGCCCTTCTCATGGTATTTTTGGAGCCCTTCTATCTATTTTTGGAGCCCTTTACCTGGCATTTATGGTAGTTCTTGAACGTTCTAAATGACCTTTTAAATCTTTACCTCTTCAAATTTTATTTCGGAACCCATTTACCATTTCCATATGAACAGGGTTTCCTCTGGAATTTTGCCACCCCTATTTTTTTGACCTTTTAATTCCACACCCCATCAACCCGTAATTTGTCATCCTCTTCACCTGAAATGTTTTTATTTAGATGTTCTTCCTCCAAAAAAAAAACTTTTGTTCTTCATCCACCCTTAACCTTGTAAAACTTCCTCAGTCCTTCACCTCCTTTCCTTCATCCATCCTTCATATCTCCACTTGTTCTCCAACCCCCCAAATAAACTTGTTGTGGCTGCTTAAGTTATGACAAAACTTTTGAGAGGTACAAAAAAAAAAGGCAAAAAAAGTTTTGTCTTCAAATCGTGAAAATAAAAAAATAAAAAAAACTCTTCTCTCAAAGTCTTTTTCATTCACAAAGCACATCTGTCTTTTGGTAGTAAGCTTGACTTACTACAACAAAAACAAGGCCTGGGCAACAAGGAAGAGGAAAAAATGTCTTTAAATATAGAGGGGAAAAAAGGCTTTCAATATAGAGGAAAAAAAGACTTTAAATGTAGAGGGAAAAAACTTGTGAAAATAAGTTTGTGGTATATCTCTCAATCTATTTTTTCCCCTGTTTTTTGTTAGTAGTGAAAGTTTATCTGGGATTTCTTTGGTCTTTGGCCCCAAGCGATATCACATTGCTTTGACTTGGAACTTTCCCTTTTTTTTCGGATGAAAACAAGCTATATGGGAAATCCTCGGGAGTTGCTCTTTCTGACTTTCCCCCAATTTTTTTTTATTTATTTATTTTTACTTGGAACCTTTAACTGGTCTTTCACCAAAAGAAAGTGCTCGTAGCTCGGCTTGACGTGGAAGATTGGAAATTCTTCCAAGGAAATGCCCAGGACGTTGGTGAGAGGGAGGGAGCTCTGCTTTGTCATTTTTGCCCATTGAAAAAAAAAATTCTCTTATACAAAAAAGTCCATAGACCATTTATTCCCTTTACAACGTATGTGGGCATATGCAGGTCCAATTGTCTTTTTTTTTCTTTCCAACAGTAATACATAGAAAGCAGGTGTATTTTCCTGGGAAAAAGGACTTTTTTCTCTTTAAAGTTTTAGTTGTACAGAGAACAGAAGGAAGAAAAAAGTGTATGGTTTAGTAATTTGAAGGGAGTTTTTTTGTATTTTACTTTAATTTAGTGAAAATCCTGTAGTCAAATTGAAGGAGTCAAAGATGGATTTGTACCAAAATTATTCGACGACGGATTTCCATCGGAAATCCCAAACTGTGGCATCCAACATTTTAAAAATCTCACAAAATGGTAAGTGTTTTTGATTTTCTCCCGAATTCTCCCTTCTATTCTTTCCCTCTTTTCTCACTTCTCACTTCTCCGTTTTACTTTTTCCTATAGTCATCTGGTTTCAAAAAATTACCCATATGCGGATCAATTTGGAAGGATGATGATGATTGTTTTTTATTTTCACCCAAATGTCTTTATTTCCGTTTCAGTGTCGTCGATGCAGAGGATGGTTAACCAGTTGTCATCGGGGGATAATGCCTCGATTAGGAAACAACTGTAAGGGCATTTAAAAATGATATTTAACATTCTTTATTATTTTCATGACAATCTTGTTTTTAGGGGGGAAATGAATGTTTTCGTTTGCTTTTTTTTTTTTGATGGAAGTATATTTGGAAGGTCAAAGTGTTATTTTTGTTTTTGTTGTTAAGATATTACATTTAAAGATATTATATTTAAAGTTTTCGTGAGTGGAAAACTCCCTAGATATGTAATGTATAGACGGTTGGAAGTTAGGGATTAGTCATTCCTATTGATCATATGACGACAACGTTAATTAATGGGGGCTGTATGTATATTTCAATGTTCGTAGCAATGACGTCACCCACTACACCGGACAACTGGCGAAGGACACGAGTGAGGAGCTAAAAGATTTGAATAAATTCCCTGTGGGAGAACAGGTACGGATAGTTTTTCATGAAAGAATTATAGAACTTTTGAATGAATTCTTAATTCTTTTGAAATGCGACATTTCTATATGTATATGAACCAACGTCAGTCCTCGACAACGTTGTAATGCTCGATGTTGAAAATTCTTTCTACAACTTGAGATGCAAGGTATGTAATGAACGTAAAATTGACGTTTG
This sequence comes from Disparrhopalites patrizii, assembly GCA_034698585.1. Taxonomy (NCBI): domain Eukaryota; kingdom Metazoa; phylum Arthropoda; class Collembola; order Symphypleona; family Sminthuridae; genus Disparrhopalites; species Disparrhopalites patrizii. The sequence continues at coordinate 20,144 of JAQGBT010002489.1, read as the reverse complement.
AATGAATTAAATTTTGCAGAGACAGCTGAAATTACATCGGGAAAAGCTAACTTCAGATTTCTCGACGGTCTTGAATTCATTCCAGCAAATTCAGAGGTAACCGCATGTGGCTTTTTTAAATTGGGGTGGAAAATAATTTTTGTGTGGATGTAATCGTCATTGAACAAGCAAGTTTGGACAGAAAGGAGAGTTTTAAATGGAAGGCTCATGAAAATCATGATTTCATTCTCAATGTATACAGGACTGCAGCAACGAGGGAAAAGGAGTTGATGAAGGCTGCCCGCATGCAGGATGAAGATCAACAACAACCTGTGTTATCGTTAAATAGGGAACCACAACTATCGTCGAAACAAATATTCCAGGATGAGGCTACTGTAAATGAGTTGTTAGAAAGAGAAAGTTCGATTCGCCAACTGGAGGTAAGTGCGGGTTTCTCGTATTTTCAATTGTACTGCGTTTGATAATGAATCTATCCATAAATATATTAAATTTGCAACCGAATTCTTTGTTAGATGCCAATATGGGCGGCTTTGCTATTCGTCGGTAGCCATTAAAATGAAAATGAAAGGTGTTCCATGAAGCAATACTTACCATTTGCAATGTCGAGTCCAATTCAAGTTGTCATGCATTATTCATAGATTATGGGAGATACTTTACATTATTTACGCTCGTGGAAATTGTCCATAGTCATATAAGAGAATGAAATCGTATGCCAAATTCAGGATAGATGACCAGTTATTTTAAAGAATATTTGGTAAAAAATGGTAGATGGTTCAAGCATATAATCATATAATGACGGCTGGTTTAGGCGCAGCCATTTCGGATACTGAATCGATCAGAACTGAAAAAAAAAATTGAAGAGAAAGACATGGGACAAATTCATATTTCAAAAGTATACCGCTATGAGAGCAGGTAGAATCTATTATTCCGACCCTAGAAAATTTATGTAGACGGTCTCATTGAAAATTTATGACCCGTATACGTATAACTGCATATTAGACTGGCTCAAGAGTTCGTTTTAAAAGGTTTATCGATTTTGTTTTTACTGTATTTGAGCTTTCCTTACTTGGACGAAGAATTGAAGAGGGAACAAATTGGTTGTAAACGATTGCATTTTCGTTGAGATGACTGTATTATAGTTGCGGTAAAAATTTCTCCTAAAATATTTGTCGCAGGTTTGTGGGTGTGTGCAGTGCTTACACTCGGAACAATATTTTATACAAATGCTATGCTATAGATATGAAGAGTCAAATAGTGTATGTATTTAAGTATTTACATTGCACGTCCCGTAGCAAAGTTTCTATTCAATTTCAGCTGGTGGTATTTTATCATCGGTTTCTTTCTTCAAGAAAAATTTAATGTTGACATTGTAAAATCAATAGAATCCTCCATTATTCTGTATTTTTTTATCTTTCCAAACCATGTTTTATGAGAAGTAAAAAATTACAGGAAAGCACTTCTCACTTATATTCAGCATGTACATATTACATAGGTTGTAGAGACAATTTATGACATGTCTTCTACGTTTGATACTTACAGAAAAGGACATAAATAAGAGCAATTATGCTCTGCATCTAGTTTGCAAAAACAAAAGCGTATTTGACATTGTAGTAGTTTTACATCTTCAGTAAAGTATAGTATTGGACAAATTTTCACTTAAAATTACTATCACAATTATTCTGAATCATAAATTACTATATCATAACAGACTAATAACTTTTAAGTATTTGTATGCCGATGCTTTTGACACTGGGGGTAGTTATTCGACGAGTTGATTATTCCAGTTAAAAAGTATTTCATGTGCTGGTTGTCTTGCAAGGCTGGTTGGATGGTTTATGCGGATAAATTCTGCAGTCTTGCGAAAAAATGCCGCCAGAGTTGAAGAGTTGCTGATGAAATATAATTATGCGGCAGTAAAACGTAAATGTTGATGAATTTACAGACGGACATCCTCTCGGTGAATCAAATATTTTCAGAATTGGCGAAGATGGTGCACGAGCAAGGAGAGGTGATAGACTCGATCGAGGCTCATGTTGAAGAGGCCCAAATTACTGTCCACGAAGGTACTCAGCAATTATCCCAAGCTGCAACTTACCAGGTGAGATTTTCATTCACATCCAAAGGTCCACATATAAAATGTTTATCCACCATACAAATGTGTTGATGACTTCGTCATTGTAAAAGCAAACTAAACATGCTTTACACACACAAAACTAACATCCGGATTAGGGTGACAAGGTTGACATTATTACTGATTTTGAATAGTTTATTAGTATTATTGTAATGTTTTGTTTAATTAATTTGTTTATCGTTACCTTTTGTTTGTTTCCGTTGTAGAGTAAAGCCAGGAAGAAGAAATTCCTAATTTTTGGCGTCTTGCTCCTGATTTTGATTATTTTTGTTTTAATCCTTGTGTATACCTAGTTCAGTATTATTGTATATTTATTAATGTACATGGAAAATCAAGCAATCCAGGACGAAATGCGCCGTTATATTTACCCGTGATCGTTGTCAATTATGTATAATGTAATTTTGTTGTTTCTTTCCCCCTTCACACAGGGTCGCAAACGACGTAACTTCTTTTACTTACTCGCTATTATAACTTCGCTAATTGTTATACTTTTGATTGTAATGGAAATACGAAAATAAATTTTGTCTCCCGATGCTGATGAAATTCGAGATCAACTGAATGAGGAAGGATAGCAAATTGTTGTTTTATTTACATCTCAAAAAAATGTTGCTATTTTTTGAAAAGAAAACAACAAAATCACTAGTCTTCCAGAATCAGTCCCTCATTGTCAAAATGTAGTGGCACAGTACTGCTTCACTCCTGCTGCTTCCCAGTCATAGTATGAGCTACATGGCGTTTGAATTCACGATCGATTAAAAAGGATTTCATGAAGGGAGAGGCATGCGCGTAAGGGTTTGTACATATGTGCATTCGGAGAGAGGACACTGGAAACCGACACACACACTGGAAAAGTGTGAGTGCACTGAGCAGTGAAGGGAGAGACGTGCACTTGAAATGAGGTACTTGTGTGTGGAGTCGGAACCCCTCGTATGTATATAACAGCATATAAGGTTTTATTTATCATGATCTTCCAACCCAAAATGCTATTTGTACATAACCGATGTAATAATATTAATCATTATTATTATTTAAATATTTATCGCATAATAGCATTTCATATAAAGTTACATTACAATAGCAGTTTTTTCTTCGAAAAGAAGGTATTTAATAATATATACTCTGAGAAAAACAAAGTAGACGCAGACAAAAAAAAAAGGTTTTTCACATAGGTCCCTCAATGCAACTAACTTTCATGGTGCAATAATAAATTGATCGGACGAGGAAGATCAGACCCACTAAAAATGCTCCAACATAAGCTACGAAAATTCCGCCATTGGTCCGAACAACCTGGAAATATTAAAAATTTATATACGTGACATGAGAAAAAAGGAGTGCATTTTCACGGCAATGGTGACTTTCGCGAGTGAAGATTTCATGAAATTCAGCTGGCAAGTAGAGAAATGCATGTTTTTACCTGATAAGTCCCAATTGTCACACCTATCCCAATGGCCAGAAAGAGGAATGCAAGAACCAAGTAGATAATCCCACGCGAACGAGCGAAATCCGGACCAACCGATGAACTACACGAACCGCCATGAAAAAACATTGATTTCATCAATCATAATTTGCTGTACATATTTACAGCTTGTACATATTAGCGCGTAACACGTGTTAACGCCAATCACTGAAAGACTTACAGCTTTCGACAATGAGGGCAGCGGGCTAAGGAATTGTTCAACGTATTGAATAAAAATGAGTCAGCACAGTGAGCACAATTGACCCGAGCCATTCCCAAAGGAACCGAAGGGAGTGCAGGACTCGGAGCCAGGTTAATAATTCTTTTGCCTAAAATACAAAAAAATACACCTCTAATCGCAAAGCCACACAAACCACTTCCAATGAATTTAAGCCACTTTAATCAAATCCATTATTATGTATATTGACATGCTCATCATGCTTACAGTTAGGTCGTGGACAAGCAATCCGCTGAGAACTAGCACGACAAATCAAGAGACAATTACAAGGACATCGTACGTATTTCTTCCCAGGAGGTGGTTTCCTTATCGGCTGTGTAAAAGAAATATTTTTTTACAAAAGCTATTATGAGACAAATCATTCAATTATCATCAACCTAAGTTTATCTGGCTTAATAATTCTTGAGTAGTCTTGGGTCTGACCACTACAATGTGGAAAACTTTTGAATGTAGTCAACAACTGTATACGGAAAAAACCAACGAAAAGATAGTGTCATTCCCAAAAAATCTCTCGGAAGTACAGTACTTCCATTTATACATAATTAATGTTGGAATGGAGTTCTAAAGAGCTTTAAATGGCTTCTATCGAATAAAAAAAAATTTAGAGTAGCATAGTTGAAATCTTACAGTGGCTTCATTACACTGGGTACATTTGACAACATGCTGATCCCTTTTGTCACTAATATCAATAGTGGCTTGACACACACGGCATGTGACCACGGATCCAGGCGGCATAGTCACCCATTCTAATGTCCTGTCCCCGGGGGTAGTGACAGATCCTTCTGCAAAATTACACATTATCAAAGCAATTAATTTTTTGAAGTAAGTAAATCATCATCATCTCCTTTCCCTCAAGGTCATGCCTGAATGCACGTAAATACATGCACACAGCAATTTGTCAATCATCGACCATTACATCTGCTCCCAAAAATAATCCAACATGACCTGTCCAAACGACGATTTCGATTACAAATCCCACATACAGTAGATGAAAAACCTAGTTTCCCAGAATACCTTTAAATCATCCATGTATTTCTATATAATCCATAGCTACACGAATTATAGCCCAAGTGTGTTGAACCCAGCGCAAAAGTCAGCACGAAACCACTGATGATGATTTAATTTATTGAAACTCACATCCCTTGTTTGAAACAAAGCAAAGAAAACAGGATAATGTGGATTAAAGTACATAAATACATACACACAGACACCATCATCCCTTTGAAACGAGGCGCAGGTCATGTAAACTACGCGTATGACTCACAAAAGTTTTTAGCCAAAGTATAATTATACCTTGGAGCATTCAACGACAGCTAAATACTCTTTTGACCGAAATGACAACATCAAAGACAGCTACCCTAAATACCATAATACATATTGACACCTGCGAGTTTTCCGAAAATTCCAGAATTTGACATTCTTTTTAACTTAGAAACTCTTTAAAAAAAACACACATCAACTACATTCCCTTCAAGGTTACGAACAAAAGACATTCTCTGCAAAAAAACCCACATCCCAAAATCATTCCAATTCCAAAGAAGGATTGATGTGACAACATCAACAAATTGATGATGACCCAAACCCGCTTATCAAATCATTAGTTTGTATTACTTCAAAAAAACACACAAATTTACCTGGCTTAGTAATAATCCCACCACGAGTCTCGGGTGACAACAAAGGTTGATTTTCTTCCTCCGACATTTTTTTGACCAATGTTCCCCTATTTCCCTTTAGCAAAAAATCTTGTCCTCCAAAGTTGACACTCCTCTCAGCCTTCCCAGTTAGCTTCTTTAAATTCTGAATTTCATGATTTTTGTTAACAACTTACGTAACTACAAACACTTAACAAGTAATTGGAGAAACTGGAAATTATACCGATATTATGGAACGGATTACAATGTACACTATATATATTATATCAATACAAAGGGGGGAGAGAGACAGAAGAGAAGAAGAAGGAGAAAAAACAAGTTTTTCTCGTAGGATCATCCACAAGGGAAGACGAAAAACTGAAAAAAGTGTATTGTAATAATAAAGTACACCTACAGTGACTAAAAGCGTTTTATACTTTCTGTCTCTCTCTCTCTCGATTTCGTTCTTTGAAACAAAACGAGAATATATATTGAGTTGAGTATATAGTTGCAATTGATAGAGGACACAAAAAAAATGCTTCAGGTCATCAAATCTCGTGATAGAAGACGCGCAAGCGTCCTTCCCCACGACTTTGTCCGCACATTTTTAAGGCCTCATCCACATACAAGGAATATACATATACCATATACAGTCATCGCATACAGGGTGCAGCTCGGGAATCGTTCAAACGTTTTATTTCTTTTATTTGAACATCAATTCCTTTTTTAAATACAGTCAACACCACATACTGACAAATTAATTAATTACTTCCCAAAAATACGAGTTTAAAAAAAATATAAATCTGAACACCAAATTCTGAAACTTTATTAATTTCTCAAAACACACGCTTTTAAAAACAATAAAACCCAGAATTGAACACCAAATTCTGATAAATCAATTATTTCTCAAAACACCTGATTTTACAAAATACAATCTGAACGCCAAATCATAAAACGTTATTAATTATTTATTTCTCAAAACCCATGCTGGGGAAGAAATTAAACCGCAAAGGGTATAGTAAAGCTAATGTATAGAAACGCAAATTCCTCAAAATTAAAAAATTACAACTCTATATGCAAACGTGCATTTTGATTTTTCATATTAATAGAAAAAAAGAAATAAAACATGTTCGGCATCAAATTGAAATGGAAGCTGTAGACATTTGCTGTTGACAATGGAATAACACTGGTCTTCTTTACAAGACGTTGTGCTTATATATTATTTTTTTAAATATTTTAAATCAGCTATTGAATTGACCTTATATTATTATGGATTAATTTATTATTTTGTTTTAGGGGATTTTTTTGGTTTTATATGTTAGTGGCGTTGGTGGTATAACTGCATCCTTGTTTCTATTATGTATTTTGAGTTTTTACTCGTCAACAGGTGATGAGTTAACGATGAATGATTAATAAATAATTAATAAATACTAAAAAAATAATTACTCGAAATAATCACCAGTTGATCCATCAGGTGCTTCTCAACGTATTCTCTATACGGGAAAAGCTGTAGGTTACTTTAATTTAACGGCAGTTTTATTTTATTTTTGCACTTTCCAAGTTATATTTAAATATTTGGTCTGTACCTATTCTTTCCCCGCTCATGACCTGATGAAATTCCATTTGATTTAGTTCTATGTACATCAGGGTTGGCAAATTGTAAATAGGAGTTAGTAGATACCAAATTCATTTTAAAGTAATTGTCACTTGTAATTGTAATTACCAGAAAAAAAGAAGAAGTAATTTGTATTTAAGCAGAAATCTTGGGGCACTTGAAGTACATGGGAAGCAAAAGTAATTGGTAATTGCAAAAAGAATTACCAAACATACATTTTTGAGTAATTACAGTTGTAATTATTATCTAGCTTTCAAAGTATTTGTAATTGCCGAGTCGAGTATTTTGCCAGCCCTTACTTGTTATAATATACATTCCAATTTACATTAAAAACAAATTATTTTTTCTTATTTTCAAGCAACCGTTAACGAAAGTTTTTTTTCTTCAGAAGTTGCTTTACATTCATAGGCCGTGGAGCTATCATTTTGTTTCATTTCTCAAGAGTACTAACAAAATCGGCATTACATGAAATGTCTCTGTTTGTTTTTATTAAACACCCTGTAAACTGTGAGGGCAACCAAATTAAACCATACATAAATATAACGTTTTTGTTGAACTAAAACATATTTCTTATGTACTTTACCCTATATGCGTGGTTTAAAAAAATATTTATGGACGACTTTTGTCAACACAGGTAAGGGAAGTAGTACATATTACGTCATCAATCGGGGTCAGTCAGTCCCTCAGACCCTTCCGTTTACGGCAACGCTATTCTGTCATCACCATAGGGGTCAGTCAGTCCCTTTGACCCGGAAAAAGGATGACGTAATATGTACCAGCTCCCTAAGTACAATTCCGCAAGTTAGTTCCAATCATGTTTTTTTAAATAAATGTAAAAAAAATGACGTATTACTCTTTTCTTGATTGCCCAGTATATTCTTCCACAAAATACTCTTCTCCATAGATTACGGAGTAAACAGGTGCAAACAACGTGGCATAATTTGTCAATAATGTTATATAACAAATGATCGATACTAACTCCAGTTCATTGTCCAAGGCTTATTACAGAATTTTTTACGAGTCCAATGGAATAATGTGTTTAAAAATGAATAATAAATCCTGCCATAATGCGCTGCGGAGAAATAAAAAATTAAACACATACTTTTTAACGGACAAGAACATTAGTTATTACCGCAATACATTCGATCGAAAGATGTTAATGGTCTCCCGTTCAACTGGATTTTTAATTTTTTTTTTTACTAAATTAAATTTTCAGTGATAACACGCTAGATATATATTAAGGAAATGATATCGAAATATACAAAAAACGTTTCTCCCACTTTCTCCGAGTCCTCGGAAAAGAAGCTGAATTGACAGTTTACAGCGTAGCGATTATGCTGTGGTTTACATGTATGTACAATATTTATTATTTAAGTATACATATTATTCTGCCACCATTCTATCTGCAAAAGCAAGTCCAATGAAATAGATTCTCTGTTAATTTAAGTAACCGGATATTTACGACCTTGTTGTTCCCGGCGTCAGATAAGCGACTTCCACGGGAGCTTCTGTCTTATTAGTATTACTAGAAAAAAGTCACTACATTTATAAGCAAGTAACTTATTTAGTGTGTCTTTGTTATTTAGCATATATTTTTCTGCCACTAAAATTATGGAGCCAGTTTTCCCAGGCATAAGGGAAGTCTAAATTTACTGTGTGGTGCCATTGCAGTGATTTTAGAAACATTGTGTAGTGTCTTTTTCGAAACACGCTTATTTATGATGTCCATCAGAAGGCAGTAAGTCAGTATAACATTTGGCTAGGAAGAGAGAAAAAAATATACAAGGTTTATAGAGTTGAGTGTACTCTCTATTTATGGCCAAACCTGCAACAACAAAAAAGCAGAATAGTAATAATAATAGCAATGAAACGGCCTCCGTAAACGTTGTGGGAGGGATAATAAAGAGCTTGCTGATGCCACTGTGTATTTTATTTACTCGAATTCTGTTTCGCGTTGCCAAATGCTAAAATGTATTTTGAAATACAAATCAAGGAAGTATTAAGGCTGGATTGTTATGATTTATTACTTGTGTCCTGCACATTAATTCATTTATTTACATACGACTGCGACTATGTATACCTTTGAATACTGTTTATTGTGTATATCAACCCAGTTTGTATTTGATTTTTTAAATGTATAATTTGGAGGTGGAAGAACTTTCAATTCACCAGTGTATGAAGTTTCTCGCCTTATCGTTTATCTCTCGTTTGCCGTCATGGAATAAACGCATGTTTGAACGAAGTAACTACACAGAATGTGATAATTAATTCCTCTTGTTTACACTAGATTTTTTCTTTTCGCAAACAAAAATGTGCGAGGGAAACATGTACATACCTATAGTCTATCTGAGATCTTTAAAAAGATTTGCGTTTGCGCCTGTCTATATATTTGAAGGGTGAATGACAAGCAAATGCTAATCAACGATTTACCACTAGTCCGTACGTCCATATGTGATGTATGGACCAAAGCTAAAAAAATTGTTTGAGATGGCAATCAGTCATGAAGATTGTTTAGCAATTTATGGAATTTAGAGATAATTTCCAGCCGGGCGAAATGCATGTTCACAGCAAAAAACACGTGTTATTAAGAGTATCAAATTGTATAAAAAAAGTCGCTTCTTGATGCATTTCAACTTCAACTCAATTACTGAGAGATGAATCCACTGCTACTTTCATGGTGAAGTGCTTTAAATGAATGAATGAAGCCAATGCTTAGTTTGACATACTTGAGTGGCGAATCGCAGTCCCATTTGGTCATCATGTCTTAATTAAAATGGATTGACCTTCTGGTCAATACTTGTGTCAGGAACTCATGAGCACGTCGCACAGCCTTGATGAAAATGCAGGTCACATGATTTTTGATGCTGTTGATGCTTTCGAGTTACGAGCAATAATTTTGTAGGACGGGAAAACAGTTTTTCTCTTATAAGTAAACCTTCGTTTATTTCGCAATTATCTTTGACGTGGTTAAATAACGTAGGAATAATTAAGTCCTTAACAATAATAGTAAACGTTGTGACTACAGGTAATGCGGTGGCGGAGGAGTAATACTTGCGTACCTTAAAGTAGAATAAACGCGTTGGTCCCGCTGCAAATGTTTCTGCCTTGGTCTGTGTAAAAAATCAAACAAGTATTTACTAAGTTGAATGAGCCAATTCATTTTAAGTCATAGTTAGTGTATGTATATTATCAAGGATGCTACAGAGCAAATATTTTTACCTGCTGCGCCCTAAACTGGAGCTGAATTTATCATCACCCAAGTCGAGAAGCAATTCTTCATTAAACTTAGGGGAGTCTGTCGCTCCACAAATATCGGGCATCATTTGCTCCTGTGGTTGTTGTTGCGGCAGGGACTGTTGCGCCACCGACGGTTCCTTCGGTGGATCTACAAGTGCGGGTTGCGTAACATGGATTTTATCCTCCAGCAGCTATAACAGGAGAGTAATCAAATGTTATTTGCAAGGCCTCCAAAAAAACTTTCTGCAATGTATAGGTGCATAGTTAGTTTGGAAATAATTACCGAGGTCACTGAGTCAGGGAAACCAAATTCACGAACAACACGAAGACGAATATATTTAGACACGGCGTCCCGTGAGACCGTTAGCGCACGTGAATTAGCAGCACGTAGTTTCGCTTCTCTATACTTCATAGCGGTTAAAACTTCGGGGTCAATAACTGCAAAACAAAGCATAAAAAGTGACGTACAATACATGGAGAAACACCAGGAATGTCAGTAATATTTCAAAATGCATTACTACTGTTCGTACCCATTTGTTGCTCATCAAATACTTGTTGTTGGCTTTGTTGGTGCTCATCCACCATGTAGAGCGTATCAGGTATAAATAGCCTAAGATTTCCTCTTCTTGTGGTGACTTCGGTACCGCATGTAGATCTTAGAATTGACTTTGCTTCTTCATAGAATGGAGTGTATAGTCTTGGTCTGGTAGTTAACCATGGATTGTACTTGTCGGCTAGCATAAGATTTGAAGGAGGTAATGAGATCTGTGGATCAAACAATCAAAATATTTCACTTACAGGTGCCAATCAAAATCAACACATTTTTGCTAAAGACTTGTGTCACAGTAGTTACTGATGTTCGTTTTAAACTGATCACAGAAAACAACACAAAAATATTAACTCCACACACGATACTTCAACATTATAATATTATTAATGGATTAGAAATAGCGAAAGAAAGTAGCGTGTAGAAAACATGTAGATAGTACTATTATAACGTACAAATAAAAACTCTTACTCATTTATTATTAAGGCAAATATTAATGATTGTCAGAGTTTGACTACGTACCAATCCTCGCCGTACATGGTTTGCTAATACATCCGCATTAAGTATGTGTTCAACTCGGACATGAAATATTAGGTCACCAATAATTTCTCGCAATTCAGCATCCGAGAGGTCACGTCTCTTAATTCCTTTGCGGGTAACAGAGTCCCTTGTCGTCGTTAAAAGATTTGGTTCGGCTAAAAAGTGTAATGACACAAGAATTATGTTAAAATGATCAACCAACGATTGCAATCCCTGACTCCATACCACAAACTTAACGACACAATGAAAACTAATAATACCTCGATCTTCAACACGCTTCATTAGTTGACTCTCTCCCCATCGAACAATGGCTGTTAATACATCAACTTCACTAGCCTACAGACAAAAGTAAAAAAAAAAAAAAAGATATTAACACCGTAAATTTCAATATTCACAGTCATGTTTTGAATGAACACAAGTACTGGGTCGGTGTATGGGTAAACTGTAAAATAGCTTAATATCACTCAGTCAACAGTTCCATAAATTCTTGAAAACGTCAGAAAAAAGCACGGAAATGGCATATGAACTACTCAATTACCTGAAGAAAATCTGACTGCACGAGTTCACCCAAGGTGGTACGGCTGAGGTCCAAGAAAGACGGAGAATTTATGAGATGCACAAACTCTTCACGTAAGAATAACATGGCTTGCCTGCGAACAAACGCTGACCCATGTGGACATGTTGCCCACTTTAATACACCTGGAAGTATGTCCAGCGTAAGGGAATCTATAATAATATCTTCGGAAAGCTGCGCAAGCATATCGAACTCGAGAAAACGTGCTGAAAAAACATAAATGAAGTAATAATTACTTTTAATCCGGCTCATAAACTTGTAAACAATAATTTACATATGATAAACAGCTAATAAACAGCTAATAATTTTGTGAAATTGCTCTGCTTGCCTATTTGGTAAAGCTCCATTGCTTCTTCAAAACCAGCTGGATTTAAACGTCCATTCACAGTTAAAGATTCTACTTCGGTTAATCCTGAACGTGCGGGGTCTATTGTGCTTAGGTCGAGTTTATCAGTATACATACAATGCAGTAAAGCACGGACGAAACGCTTATTAATAACTGACTCATCAAGAATAATTTTAGAGGACGTGGAACGACGATGAAGAAGATTTCTGCATGATAAACACGTGAACAACATTTACATACCAGAAATACGTTAAGTGACTCCACTTGGATGAGCTACATAAACATAACTAGAAGTAGCCTTTTAAATAATTACCTGAAAAAGGGAGAGCGAGCTGCTAATATCGACTTGTGTGCAGGGAACTGTTCATCCCCAATGACTAAACACACATCAGAGTACTTCCCCGTGATTAAGAGATCACGCAGGTCGTTCTATAAAACAGAGGCAATTCGTCAACATTTGAACACCTGAACGTACAAAATAATCACCACATAATTTTTTTTAGTAAAACAGGGAATTGTTTTTTTCTTACCTCCAAACGATCTGGTAATTGTTGCTCAAGAAGGAGACCAATAGAAGAGGAGTTAACTGAATTGATACTCTCCTCGGTATACAAGTAACGAATTAGACTACTAAATGTAGGAATGTCAACATTGAGGTCAACATTGACATTACTAGAGCCTTGAGAGCGCGTAATTAAATTCCTAAAGTATTTGGATCGTTGCATGAGGATAGATCGATGAGCGGGGAAAATGGCGGGGGGTAAAATTAAATTAATATCAGAATTGTACTTAAAATCGAGTAAGTCAGCTAAATCAGATTTAACATTCGGTGGGGTTTGACGTGCTGACTCAGCCTGGATGAAAGATTCTTTCTCCATAGCTAACACTTCGTAGTCTTGTACTATATAGTAACACATAGTGACATACCAAAAAAAAACAGCACATTACTACCAAAAACATCTCATCCATTTGTACACAAATAAATAAAAGGAGGTCAAAGACCAAAAAGTGGAAAACACCAATAAAGTCGTACCAAGTGACAAAATTTCGGAGAAACTCCATCCTGTCATGAGATCTCTTAGAGGTTTTCCTGGGTCGAAAGATTTGGAATTGCGACGTCTCCACCATCTTTTCTTCCTTTCCCTTTAAAATCAAAACAAGACCAAACCAGATAGAAAAAAAAGGTGTCACACTCACAATATTTTTTTTGAGGAGGGGTGAATCCCCCTTGAAATGTTTGGAATTAGTCCTTACCTTTGTTGGTGATTATCTGAATCTGAATCCTTTGATTGAATTTCACTAATATTAGCTCCCATATTTTTTTAAATATTTTTGTTTTAACAAACAGAAAAAAAAACTTAGAAAGAGAAGAGAATTTGCTTTTTCCTTTGGTATTTGATAGTATTTGTCTGAGTATAATATTTGTGTGTGTGTGTTTGAGAAGGGAAAAAAAGTAGTGTAGTGTTCTTGTGGGGATTTTCTACAGAGTCAAAGTGGGACTGGAGCGACTCGGCTGAACAGATTCAGTAACCAAAAAAAGGGGGAAGACGCAGGCGTGCTGGGATTGGTAGAAGGTTTTCAAATCTTCCCCAAAAAAAATATAATATAAAGGAAAAGGACGAAACGAACAGAGAAAAGAAAAAAGAAAGATGATTTGAAAATCTTTCGCCAAAAAGGAAAAAAAAACCTTTTTATAGACGTTTATTTTTTAAAAATGTTAACACATTAAAATCCATGGGGGCGAAGTCAAGTAGCGTGTCAAGACCTCGTACTTTTTCAACCTCTGATAATCCTTCAGAAGGTAAGGTAAAATTTTTTACTCTTTTCTCCGTCCTCAACACCGAAAATTTTCTCTTTTCCCATCTTTTATTCCTTTTTTTCTTCACCCTTTTATTTATATATATTTTCTCACACACATTTTACGGGAGCTATACCGTACACATTTAATAGGAAGAAAGTATATTCTGTGTGCGCATACCAATACATTGGTTATTGGTTTTTTTGGGGGGGATATTTATATGGGATATTATGAAATAGAAAGGTAATATTTTGTTTTGGTGATTTTTAATTTTTTTTTTTTATACAATTGGAATGTTTTTTATAGGTCAAACGAATGTGGTCCGCACTAGGTCATATTCAAATGCAGCCAGTAGCAGTATCGGAGGGTCAAGGTCAACATTAACATTTTGGCCAATTTCAGGTTTGCCCGCTTTTATGTCATGAATAAGTTAAAAGACAAAAATATCGATCTATTGGGGGACAAACGGACGGAATATTCTATATGTATATTTATCGTCATTTGTGTGTCGGTCGTTGCTTAGTAGTTTTGAAGGTTTTCCCATTTTTACATCCTCAAGTAGTCATCTAGTTTTTTTTTGTAGTCCGGGAAAGTTCTACATTTTTTTCCCGGTTACATATACATACACAAACGTTTTTCCTTTTATTTTCTTTCTCTTCATTGTTTTTTTATTGTTTTATTACTATTCTTATTATTATGGGCTCCTGTGCCGTGAAGTCTCGCATTGACAACAATGACACTATGCGGGCCTTAATTCTAAGTTCTTATCAAGGTGCCTAGTTTTACTCTGTTCTTTTACGTATTTTATTTTCTATTCACTTTCTGCAGTTTCAAAGGAAGAAAAAATTCAGTGTCAATAAATCAACAGTGCTGAAGAGTTTCATTTGGTGACATTTTGTGCGTTTTAATTTATTGAGGGTTTTCTTTTTTACAGGTGTCAAGTGTCCGATTTGCTCCAAAAATGTCCTACCAGATGACATAGAAGTTCATTTGGTTCTTTGCTTAACCAGACCTAGACTTCATTATAATGGTTAGTTGGTATTTTTTTCTATTGTGTTCAATAACTGTCTGGGGTTTTGGGGACGAGCGTATTGTTGTCGGCAACGTCATTAAAGTCCAGGGATTATCATTAACGAGAAAAATCCATTGTTTTCGATTTTCAATAGTTCCTGGGAACAATGATTACTTTCTACCGTCAGTATTGATTAATTTTTATTTTTTCAATCGCAATTTGTTTATTAATTAATTTTTTTTTCTTGCAGAGGATGTACTGACGGAGCCAAAGGGTGAATGTGTGATATGCTTAGAGGACCTGAATACTGGCGATAAAATAGCTCGCTTGCCGTGTCTATGTATTTATCATAAGCAATGCATCGATGAGTGGTTCAAAGTCAATCGCGTCTGTCCTGAACATCCTGACTAAAAAAAGAAACGTAATCAATCGAAAATCTAAGGGCTTTTGCAACAAATGAAAAGAAAAAAAATTTAGGAGTTTTACTTTATATTCTATAATATATATACTTATTATATACAACTGCCTTTTTTGTGATTTTAGTTCGTTTTTTTCGACAGAAAACAATATATAATAAGAAATTTTTCGGAATAAAATAATCAAAATGAAATAATCATTAGTACTATCATCCAAGCGCCATGGAGTCATTTCTTTATTACGAGCAAGTAATTTTGTCATGATCTATTAATACTAATGTTTTATGTGTTTCCCATGATTTATTCAAAAGACGTAGTAGTGGTTGTGTTGTAGTTCGTAGAATGGCTGGTACAGTTAGTAGTTATATCTAGGTATAGCTATATATGAAAATGAAATGCGAGTTTTGTCTATCTCCTCTCTGGAGCTGGAGCTGATTTCTCACATTCATTACTTAATTATATGCACTTTTCCTGTTAAACATTGACCCCAAAAAGGCGGCTTGACGTACCTATGCCGCGAGAGAGGGAGGCGATGAGATAGAAAATCATTATTACTGCTGAATCATTAAACCTATCTATATTATTTACGTCTTTTATAACGGGCAGATACTTGATCAGCGTAAACATTCGACATAATCACATGATTATTGTTTTACCAAGTTAGTAAATGCTGCACAGTATACCTCCCTCTCATCTCCTTTACTTATCTTTTTTCCCTCTCTCTCGATATAAATGCGTGTGAGTACGTATATACTCACAACCTTTTAATGCGTACATAGGACCAGCTACGCGACCCTGGCCCGAAGTACGTAAAAGTACATGAGTCAGAATTTGTTAACACATATCAATACTTGATGCATGATGAGTTGAGCAAGTATAAAAACATTTTTGGTGCGGATAGTAAAAGAGAGAGAGAGAGAGGAGTGAGGAGAAAAATTGTGTATGCACAATGACGTTAATAAATAAAATTGCCCAGGCCTTTACTATTCCATTTCTTTCCCTCCCCTCCCAACTATTTACCGTCGACAGTCTAAAAGGTTGTGTAAGTAAATATCGCCCCTAATAATAAGTCACCCGCTTTTCATCCATTCAACAAAAAGGAATAATAATAAGTCCTCCATATATCTACGTGTTTTGCGTGTCACCCAACCGAATACACACGCAATACGGACGTCTCCATTCCAAGAAAGAACATTGTCTACATTAAACACACACCTCTCCTATCTTCCCACTATCTCCTTTCTCCTCACCGTCTCCTCTCCGGAGAGGAAGAACAGTCCCACAAGCTCCCCAGAAAGGGAGTGAAACAAGAAGGAAGGGGAAAAAAAACAAACGCATGTCAAAAGTGAATTTTGTGTATATATCTTTTGGGAAAAGTCGAAAGCATCTTCTTCCACTATAAAGGAGTCTTTGAATAAGATATGTATACATCATAGCTTATGTGACTTTGAAAATTGTCCTTAATTTCCCCCTGCATGGTGCTTTTACCGTACAATCCATACCACCTACTTTTTTTTTTTCCTTTTACAAAATATATATCTATACGTATAAGTATACATCTGAATGCATAGCAATTCACATAACACAGTCGTCACGTTTACATTTTATGACAGAGGAAGGGAGATGGAGAGAGAGGGAGACGACACTTTCGTGTCACACGAATGACGATTGAGTCGGCTCCACAAGAGAGCTATCGAAAATCCATCGACGCCACATCCATTCCTTGTCTATAAAATACCACAGAAAATGTCGACTTCCTTAGTTACATATAGACCTTGCTAAAAGACCAGAAAATACTCACATATACACGTGTACATGTTTTATATATTCAATATACTATCTTTATTGCCCCTGTCCTATTCCCTCCCCCCCCCACCACCACCACACCGAAAAGAACCGGAGAAGCCTTATGTGTCGTACTCTTTTTTTTCTTTTTGCCTATGTATATTTTCCCTAACATATGCTCCACATTCCGAGGACAAAAGCTCGAGGATATTTATTCACTCCCTCCCCATACACTTCTTTCTTACGTCCGATCAACCCCAACACCATCATTTATATGCAACCCGGATACATTCCATGAACACACCTGCGTTCCATCCCACACACTCTTATCCAAAAGTTTTTGCGAAACAAAGGGGTAAATGCAAAAGAAAAAGAATATATCCCTATAAACTCATGAAACTAGGAAAAGACACGCATGAGAGACTTTTCCATCAGAAACGGGAAGGAACAGAAGTTTTACTAAGAGCTCTGTTGAATCCAGGACATAAGATGAAACCGAAAGGTATGTGGGTGACCAAGGCAATAGCGAAAGAGAAGATAAAGCTGTGAAAGGAAGCATAAAGGAAGTCAAAAGAAAATATGGAGAAAGTTCTACAAGTATATACTTTGTGCATGGAAACGGATGAGGATGTTTGCCAAGGAAGAGCCCAAAGAAAAGACATAGCGAACCGAAGAAAAGATCATCCGCGTGAAAAACATGCGGCCGAAGGAATATGATGATGTAGCCAAAGAGGAGGGATAAATCCGAAAAAAAAGATTATGATGACGCCAAAAAAAAAAAGTTCTCAGAAGAAAAAGAGTACGTAAGAGCCGGATTCGGGGAAAGAGAGCGGGAGAGGGAAAGAATCCCGTGAGACGGGAAGAGAATGAAAGAGAGAGCCCCGAGTGGCGGATGCTAGAGCTAGCTATTCGAAATGAAAAGGACAGACGGTAAGGAAACTGATGCTAGAGGATAACAATGAGCGAAAGATGAGGAGATCTACGTCAAGACAGAAAGGGAGGCCGATGAAAGGATAGAAGCAAAAAAGAGGCTGAATGGAGCAAAGAACCAGCGACGTACGGTGACGAAAGAGAGGCTGATTCGTGTAGAGCTACACATAAACAGACAGAGATGAACTGAAGCACAGGCATACCCAAGGACAGAGATGTGAAAGAGAAATACAGAGAGAGAGACGTGAAGAAGAGAGTAGGGAAAGAAAGATATATGAAGGAGACATGAGCAGAAAAAGAAGCAAAAAGAGAAAAAAGAGGCACGTGAAGGGGAGAGACAGAATTGCGTAGGGAAAAGCAATATTTGTAGGGGTGAAACAGGACGAGAGAGAGACGTAAAGAAGGAATGAGGACAGAGGCACGTAAACAAGTTACAAAGAAGAGACACGGAAGGATCACATATGAAAAGAACGGAGTAGAGAGAGAGAGAGATACGAGCTAGCGGAGAAAAAAGGAAGAGAGAAATATGAAGAAAAGAGGAGCAAGAGGCGACAGAGATAGAGAAAGTATGTAGAAAATGGAGAAGAGAAAGAGACAACAGAGATAGGAAAAGCAAGTGAGAGATGTAATAAAGGGAGAGGAGACTGAGACATGTGAAGAGGAGAGGGATGTACTAAAAGGAGAAAGAAAAATACATTTTAAGCAGAGAGAGATGTACACTAAAGGAAGAAGAGATTTAAAGAAGAGAGAAAGAAAGAGGAAAAGAGACAGGAATAAAGAACAAGAGAGGGATACAGGGAAAGAAGGAGAGAGAAAGAAACAGACATAAAGATGGGGAGAGGCAGAAGGAGAGAGAAAGATACAGGAATAAAGATGGGGAGAGGGAGCAGGAGAGAGAGAAAGAAACCGTAATAAAGAGAGAGAGAGGTGCGTTGTAAGCGGAGAAATTGTTTAAGATTAGCTGAGAGAGAGAGAGAGAGAGAGAGAAAACAACGGAGGTGTAAAGCAAGAGACACCGAAAGAGATGTGGGGAGAGGGAGAAAGTACGTCGGGAGGAAGCCTTCCAAGCTATTGGTCCTTCGCTTTCCCCCTAACTTATTAAAAAGGCTGTTGATATCCTCGGAGAAAGACCAGGTCTCCTCTACTCCCATTGCTATTACACATGGAGAAAGCCCTGCCATGTGTATTCCCCACACACCAACTCGGTGGATATATATAGAGCCAGCCAATCCCCCCAAATGACTATGATGACTACCTGTCAATACCAATCATATGTCACGTTACCCCCTTTCCCCCGACTTTCCCCACACCATCCAAATGTATAGATGTAGGGAATAGTTCCAAAACGGTTCAAGTCCTTTTTCTCATGAAAAAAGACACGTAGTAGAAATGGCAATCTACCATATCGTTTTCCCCCGGGCCAAAGGTCACCTTTCGTGTCCTACAATCAGCCTCCATACTTGACTCGGTTCCAAAACGGAGCAAGTTCATATATTCCTGCGTAAATAAATGACGCACCCATACTGAATGCAAGGGTTTTACTCCGGCAATCATTACCAAAATGAGATTGGAGGAAGGGTAAAAACAAAAAAAAGCGAGGAAGAGAGACGAGGGAGAAGAAAGAAAAAAATAAAAAGTGCGAGACAGAAGAGAGACAAACGATGGGATGAGAAAGAACAAAGAACGAGATGCTTTTGAAAGACCGAGAAAATAGGGAGACAACAAAGAGGAGGCGAGACAAAGGGGAGGAGGGAGAAAATAGGGAGACAACAAAGAGGAGGAGGGACCAAATATACCAAAAAGAAGCAGCAAAACAAAGAGGAGGAGGGAGAAAATAGAGAAACAAAAAAAGAGGCAGCGAATCAAAGAGGAGGAGGGAGAAAATAGA
>JAQGBT010002488.1:0-23807 GCA_034698585.1 Disparrhopalites patrizii | reverse complement strand
AAAACTAAAATGGATGCTGCATTAATTTTAAATGTATTGTTAATTAATTAAAACTAAAATGGATGCTGCATTAATTTTAAATGTATTGTTAATTAATTAAAACTAAAATGGATGCTGCATTAATTTCAAATGCATTGTCAATTAATTAAAACTAAAATGGATGCTGCATTAATTTCAAATGTATTGTTAATTAATTAAAACTAAAATGGATGCTGCATTAATTTCAAATGTATTGTTAATTAATTTAAAATAAAACTTATTTTGCGTTAGTTTTGGGGGCATTAATAATTAATTGAAAAGAAGCAGATTTTGCATTTGTGCAGTTGCTGCTAGTTTCATTAAAAATGATGAAAAATGAATGGTGGTTTGCTCTATAGTTTTGCAGAATTTGCATATTAATTAAAAATAAAATGGATTTTGAATTAATTTTGTAGGAATTGCTACTTAATTAAAAATAAATTGATTTTACGTCAATAGCACAGAAATGGCTAATTAATTCAAAATAAAATAAATTAATCCGGAGATATTCAGACATCAAATGGGCATTGAAATTTTACGTAACATTTAGCGTCAAACGAGACACCTTCGTCTTTATTGAAACGCAGCCATCCACTAGTGACGGGAACTACAGAAATACACACATTTGTATTATAATTAATAATTACACAACTTAATCACTATAACGTATTTAGCTTACAACTAAAAGGACGTACATGGTACAAAGTCAAATTTTTACACGAAGATATTAAAATAGTAATTATTAAAAATATCACCATGAACAGAGTTCAATTTAATACCCAGTAATTAACCTACAATGAGCGTATTAATCTAATACACTATATAGACTCATACAAAGTTTCTTTTTTTTTCCTCTCTTGACTTTTGTAAAAAGGTCTGACTGGTTTTTGATAATGATGCTGACGTGCTAGTGCACAATTTTTTTCCCATTCATTCATGTTTTTTAAGCTCATTCTCATCACACTCATCCATCAATAGATGTAACAGCGTAGATCCTACTGTAAAACAGATATTCACATTTTTTTTGAATTAAAAATACAAAAAATAACACCCTTTTAAGGGGCTGGTTAACAAATAATTTAACCCGGTGGTTTAGCGCCACTAATGAACAACGTTATTCGGAAGAAACAAATTTACAAAACAAGGGTACAGTGCGCGTACTTATTGCCTATTAAATGCCCTTCAGTGCCTGGGGAAAAATCAAGACGTTCATACTACAGATATTACGTCTGAATAGTAAATATAGATTATAAAGATCTCCATGTAACCTTTGGCATTTGAGATTTATACATCAGTCAAAGCAAAAAAAAAAGGGGTAAATATTATATATATATTTTATTTAAACGCGACACGTTTTGAAATTGGTTTTTTTCCTCCAAAAATAATATGGCCTTGTACAAGGGACTTCTACAGGCTCATGCTGTAATAATTGGGGAAACCTGTAACATCAAAAATTATGGGGATTAAATACTGGTTAACTCCGGGGATTAAAGGCCGGATTAATGCGGTGATTATCGGCCGGATTCATTCGAGGATTAAATGCCGGGTTACTGCGAGGATTAAATGTTTGCTTAATAATCCTCTCCTATACTTTTCTGTCTTCTACAGGTTCATACTGTAATAATTGGGGAAACCTGTAACACGTAAACATTTTTGGGAATTAAATGGAGGATTATTGTGGCCTTTGTGGTTTAATTGTCAGATTAATGTTCAGCTTGTATGTCAGATTAATTTTCGCATTGCATATGTCAGATTAATGGGATTATAGGTCAGATTAACGCTAAAATTAGTAGACATAGTCAGACTAAAGTCAAGGGGGAATGTCGGAATAATACATGCATTGAATAACGGGTTAAATAAAATGATGGTATTAAATAAAAGCCTCATGAAAGGATTAAACAACAGATTAATACAAGCATTACACAGCGGATTAATGCAGGGATTATGAGTACGACAGAAAAATAAGGCGATTATGTGATTGTGATGGGGACCAATGCCAGGATAAAATTCCAGATTCATACAGGGACTGAATGCTGGATGAATCGGGGAATTAAATGACGGATTAATGTGGGGATTAAACGCTGGATTAACACAGGGACCAAATACCTTACTAATACAGGGATTGAAAACATACCAGATTAATTCGGAGATAAAATGACATATTAACGCTCCGGTTCAGTACGGATAAGTGTGAGGATTAAATAACGGCTTGGTGGGAAGGTTAAATAATGCGTTAGCAGTGAGTTTTGAATAACGCATTAGCGTGAGAATTAAATAACGGGTTAGCGTGAGAATTAAATAACGGGTTAGGGTGAGAATTAAATAACGGGTTAGCGTGAGAATTAAATAACGGATTAGCGTGAGGATTAAATAACGGATTAGGGTAAAAATTAAATAACGGATTAGCGGGAGAATGAAATAACGGATACTCATGAGAATTCACTAACGGGTTAGCGTGAGAATTAAATTTATAACGGATTAGTGGGAGAATTTAAAGAACGGATTAGCATGAGAATTGCATACCGGATTAGCGTGAGAATTAAATAACGGATTAGCGTGAAAATTGAATAAAGCATTTATGTGGAGATTAAGTAAACGATTTATGTGATTGACTATTGAATTAATGCAGGGGTTAACTATTGAATTAGTGCAGGGTT
The DNA here is from genome assembly GCA_034698585.1 of Disparrhopalites patrizii. Lineage (NCBI taxonomy): Eukaryota > Metazoa > Arthropoda > Collembola > Symphypleona > Sminthuridae > Disparrhopalites > Disparrhopalites patrizii. Next base: position 21,132 of record JAQGBT010002488.1, on the reverse strand, counting down.
AACTACTGAATTAGTGTAGGGTTAACAATTGAATTAATGTAGGGATTAAATGCTAGATAAATGCCTGGATTATCGTGTCAAAATTCAGAAAATTGAGGGAATGCTTTTAGAATCGGTAAAAACTCACTTCTGGAGGATTCCAAGAGCATATTATGCTCATCGTCACTCGCCTCATCATCGGCCATATGCCCACCGGTGACATTGCAGACGCTGCTCGTGGACTGCTCCGGCTCCATCTGCATGAAGTAGTCCTCCAGATCCTCCTTGTGGAAGCAGCACGGGGGATCCTTGAGGCCAAATGTCTCCAGGAGTTGATACCATTCCGGACGACATTTGTAGAAGACCAAGCTGATCCCCCGCTTGCTCATGGCCTTGGTGAGGAAGACGAGGGCATTGGCGGCCGTGAAGTCCCACCTCGTCCACTTGTCACATTGGATGACGATGATGGAGTAATTGTCGTAGCTCTTGGCAATCATGTTCACCTGATCCCGGATGTAGTCCACACTGGGGAAATTGATCCCCTGGTCCGGCTTCAGGAGCACGAAATGGACGTTTGTCTCCGGGTCGATCTTGAACTCTGGGGTCATTTTGGGGCGGAGGGAATTGAGGAGGAGGATGGCTAAGCTCATGGCCACGCCCACTAAAATCCCCAGCTCTATGCCGATCCCCAGGGACGACGCGATTGTTACCACACAACAGAGGAAATCCAGCTCTGGAAACAAGGCACACGTTGAATATGTTAAATCAATTTGTAAATAAATTCACCATACTTTCTCCATACGCATTCCTAGCGGGAAATATTCACCGTGGGAAAAATCTCATGTGTTGATTTAATTTTTCCCACGGTTCAATCTCTTGAGTGGAATTTTAATTTTTTTTTGTGTTTAGTATTGAATTTGAATACAATTTTTAATCGGGATTTTAGGTGGAAATGCTCAGACTTAATTCTACTTCCTACATTAGAAAGCAAGTACACATACAGGGTGGGACAAAGACAATAATAAATAAATCCACGTCCAAGGACCGTGAAACAGTCAGTGCGAAATAAACAGAAAAGAGCAAAAAAAGGAATTATCAATGTATGTACATGTACAGGGTGGAGCAAAAGAAACAAATGTATATAATATGTGCATATGTACATAAAGGGCTGACAAAAAAAAATTACAGAACCGAACAAAAAACAGATAATAAATAGAAGGAGGGTGCAAAACTATAGTAAATACTTAAATACAGGGTGTAGCAAATCGACCAATTAACAAAGAAATATATACAGGGTGGATAAAAACAAATGAATACACCCGTTGGAGTGTACAACTGACCAATAAAATATACAGGGTGGAGTAAAAAAACTGCTAATAAATAACTATGCAGGGTGTAGCAAAAAAAATAGCTATTAAGTAAATATGCAGGGTGGAGCAAAAAAAAAAAAGTAAATATACAGGGTGGATCAAAAAAATAGCTAATAAATAAATATGCAGGGTGCAGTAAAAACAGCTAATAAATAAATATACAGGATGGAACAAAAAAAAGCTAATAAATAAATATGCAGGGTGGAAGAACAGCTAATGAATAAATATACAGGGTGGAGTAAAAAACAGCTAATAAATACATATGCAGGGTGGAAGTACAATTCCAGTGAATAGAAGCAGAATGGCACAAAAAATTCAACAAATACAATATGAAAAAATACTATCAATAAATACAGGGTGGTCTATATATGTATAATTATCTGAATCAACGGTGTCCTACTTTTTTCCTACACAGTACTAATTAGAAATCGCTAGTTTAAACTGTCAACAACTACAAACTCTAATTTCTTTTTTTGTGTGTGCAAATAAAAATAAAAATGCTCACTTGAAGTCCTCCACATGAGAACGATGGAGTCCAATTCAATGAGGAAGACGACGGCCGTGATAATAACGGCGGCAAGACTGGCCTTGGGGATAAATTGAAAGAAGGGTGTGAGATATCCCAGCGACAGGAGAATCATCCCACCTAAAGGGAAATAATCAAGAGGTCCCCCCAAAAAACCCGGGTTAAAGTCATTGTTTTGAGAAGGAGAGAGATTTTGTTGGAGAGAAAGCTGTAGGAGCTTTTGATTACCCGGCATTCCGACTTGGGAATTCGGGAAATTTTGCTTTTCCCCTGCACCAACATTTTGTTATAAAGGAAATGCAAAGACTTGCAATTACCCTTTATGTACCAAACCCCATTGTGATCCTTTGATTTTTGGGACACATTTCCCTCTCAATGCTCACATCTCTCTTTGATACGACTTTTTAGAAATGAATAATAATCTGTGTACTCAATGTTGCTTGGGAGAGAGAGAAACCTGCGCATTTTTATATGATGTTTGACCTTTGGTTTTTTTTTTGGAGCATCGTTATAACATTTTTTTAAATATTTATTTATTCCAAATATTTTTACCTACCTGTACACAGCCCACCCAAAGGACTTTTCACCCCACTGGCATCATTGATGGCGGACCGGGCAAAAGAGCCTGAAGTGGGCAAACTACTAAAAAATCCACCAATGGCATTGGTTGCTCCTGAAAACGGTAAAAAAACATTTCTGTTCATTCAATATCTTTCAAATGACGTTGGAAAAATTCGGAATCATTACGTTTTGTGTGGTAAGAAAGTGAGCCAAAGACCCGAGAATCTTTTTTTTTTCTCTGGAGAGAAATCCCACTTTCAAGATGGACATACCTGTGGCGAGCATCTCTTGTGTCGCGTCAATTGTTTGACCATGGCCAAAAGCCTTACTAATGGCAATATTTTGTAGAATCGCACCAAAGGCCACCACGAGGGGCCCGGTCCCTAGAAATTCAAAGGTCTCAAGGACGGTCATGGGCTCCGTGGAATTCCCTTGGGGATTGAAGAGGGCAAATTGGGGCACTCCCACCGAGGGGAAGCCGCTTCGGACGGATCCCGTCAGGGTGAAGGGGCGTTCCTCCCAGAAGTAGGCCAGCATGGAGCTACAGAAGACCACCAGAGCGTTTCGGGTGAGGCCTAATCCCCAGCACAGCTTTATCCAAAATACCGGGCTCCCACACCACATTGGACGGGCATCTTTCACTCTCTGAAAAAAATCGGAAAATGATCTAAACAATCCAGGAATTTTCCCTTCATAATACGACTCTACGACGGTTCTCCTTAAATCAGCAACATTTCCCCGTAATAACGAAAAACCGCTATACAGAACAGAAATTTCTACGTCAACAATTGAAGAAAGTTTTTGAGGAAAGCTTTATAACCGTTATAAGAGAGCCCGTTATAGAGACGGTTGACTGTATATCAATTACACATACATATATACGCACATAATAATACACATAAAAAACTACAGCAAGAAAATAAATTAAAAACTACCGGCAAAAATGAATCAATATTCCCCATTAAATAGCTGCAAAATTTCCCTTTAAATTACTGCAAAACTTCTCTTTAAATATCCACAAATTTCCCTTTTTACAACGATAAACTTCCTATTTAGATAACTTTCTCCTTAGATAAATGAAAATTTCCCCAATAAGCTAATGTACAATTTTTTAGCAAACTAATAATAACCTAGTAACATTTAATTAAATTCCGTACTTATAGAAATAAAATTCTCTCATTAAATGAATGCGATCTACACCAATAAATTAAATAATTACATCTAATCAAATATAAATAATATACGCAAAAACTTTAATGAAATACATATAAAATACGTAAAACCTTTAATGAAATTAATAAATACATATAAAATGCGTAAAACCTTTAATGAAATTAATAAATACATATAAAATACGTAAAAAATTTAATGAAATTAATAAAATATATAAAATGCGTAAAACCTTTAATAAAAATATTAAGATATATAAGCACGTAAAACGTTTAATAAAATGAATAAAATAAACAAAATACGTAAAACCTTTAATAAAATTAATAAAATCTACGTAAAAACCTTAATAAAATTAATAATATACGTAAAGCCCTTACTAAAATATACAAAATACATGAAGCCCTTAATCAATTATATAAAATACGTAAAGCCCTTAATTAAATATACAAAATACGTGAAGCCCTTAATAAAATATATAAAATACGCAAACTGTCTCTAAATAGTATGTGCATATAAAATACCCAAACTGTCTCTAAAATGTGCATATATCTGTAAAATACCCAAAATGTACCTAAATATGTGCATACGCAAACCTTCTGTACTATAATACATTAGATTCCCTAATAAAATACGCAGAAATGTTCTATTGAATAATTTCCTCAATAAAATTAAACTGAATTAAAAATTAAATTAAAAATGGTCAAACTTACCCTTAAAATGAGAAGTACCAGGAGACAGCAGCAGCCTAGGACAGTATCACCGACTTTGAGGGTGGAAAAATTCTCTATCACGTGCTTCATGCATTCAATAAACCCATTTCCCTCTGGGTTCCCTTCCAAGCCAAACAAGCTCTTAAACTGACCCGCCGCAATAATGAAGACGGCTCCGGCCGTGAAGCCAATTGTCACCGGTTCGGATATAAAACTGACGAGGAAGCCTGGGTAAATTCAATTTAACAACAACAGGGTTAAATATTGCAAGAATTATTACACGCATATTAGTTTATATACATACAACTAAGGAAAAGCTTAATACAAAAATTAAATAAATTGATATTTTTCTATATATTAATCGATAGCAATAAATTAACCAAAATAGAGGTCAAACCTAATTGTAGAAACCCTAGAAAGAGCATGACTATGCCGCTGTAAAAGCCCATGAGGACAACACAATCCGGGAAATCGTCCCCGCACTTTTGGTATGTGAATAACTGGACAATGGCCGTGGGTCCGATGGTCATTTGTCGGCAGGAGCCCAGGAGGATGTAAACAAAGGGTCCGACGAATTGTGAATAAAGACCATACTGGAAAATAATAAATAAAAAAAGTTTAATGGAAGCCATGTAGAAGTATACTTAAATCAAGAAAAAGATAGGTTGTACGCTTATTATAAAAATAACAAAAATATTAAATTTAAAAAATCGGATTTACCTCCGGTGTTAATCCGGCTATGCTGGCATAAGCCAGAGACTGAGGGACGGCCGTGAGCCAAACTGTGATCCCGGCAAGGATATCGGGGAGGATGAAGCCTTTCCTGTATTTCGGAAGCCATTTGAAGATGGGAAGTCTCTTCTTCAAAATCAATTTCGACTTGGCCTTCAATGTCCTCCCTCGACTTCGCTCTGAAAAGCGGACATAAGTGGAAACATGAGGACCAATTAAATCCAAATTTACTCCAAATGAGGCTGACTTCCTCATTTTGTCCGGAGACTGCAAATTTGCAGCGAATTTCATGGTGCTGGATTTTAATTTTTGCACTTTCTACCAAAATTTATGTTTTTCACTAACTCCCGAATTTTTCAATTATTATTATTTTGTATTATTATTTATATTTTATTATTTTGTATATCTGAACGTATCCAAAGGGTTAAATTCTGACTTCCTTTACGCATAGAAGGAAAATGATGTGGGAACTTGAATCTACGGGGAAAATTGGGCTTGTCTTTGTCTATGGAACAACGTTTCCTCGAAAAAAATCCATTGTACACTTGACATTTTCAATTATGACAAAAAGATAATCTTATCTCCAGAGCATATTCCGCAGCTGTGATGAAAACATTAATTGCATACTTAAGTCTCCATGGAGGATTATTATTTTTTTTTGTAAAACTTTTTCCCAGCCATTCTCCAACCCTTTCTTTGGTCAAGCAATAGCTAAAACTTGGCATTTCATAGCATTTCACCATTGCCAAAAAAAAAAAAACTGGTGTGATTGACAAATCTGATTAAGCTCAGGCAGCACCAGTGTAAAAACGAGAAATATTTTTTCCAGGAGCATTGTTTTTGTACGGAGAAATAATTTTTTTTTTTTACAAAATTCAATAGAACAGATCAAATTTGATGGATCTGTTTCTACATGTCAATATGACTTCCATTGCATTACAACAAATATTACAGAGGGAGATACATATGCTGAGCAATTGAAAAGGATAAACATTTGCAATTATATTCTCTTAAGCTTTGACGTTTGGCCCGTTCAAGAGTACTCATTCAAGTCTGGGAAAATAAATATGTAGTCTGTACAAACAACGAAATGCTTACGTAAATTTTTTTTTGAAATAATAAGACGTCAGTTCAGCAACTGTTTAAATAAATTCGACAAAAAAGTCTATCAGTAACTAGTTACTAAAACTTGAGTCAAGGCCGTGGAAATAATCTTATAATGATTACGGAGGAAAAATTCTTCCTCTATGACAGAGCTCAAGATCTTCCTGCTTATTTGACATACCTATATACATATGTACAATTTATGTACAATTTGATGAATAGATTTATTATTGATTTTGAGTCTCGAACACGAGGACACTAGACGGCTTTAAGACCAATTAAAAGCCGGTTTTTTTACCAATTAAAATTAGGTCACTAGAATTTTTTTAAATTAATTCTCCCATTAAAATAAATAATTATACACACCAAAATTTATCAATTAACACAGTAACATAATTATGTACTACTTTTTAAATTAATATGTACTTTGTGTGACAACCTTTGAAGTGGCAAAAAAATATTTTTGCTTTTTTTCGATACCCATTTTTTTTTTGTCATTAATAATTACCTGCAAAGCTTTGCTTTGTGAAAACAGAACACACACGTTGGATACACACGAAAGGAAATATCGGGCTTTAAAAATCAGTCCGGACACTCCCCCTTTAAAGCGGATGCTTTTTATTTCTCCTTTCTCCTAAATGATATATATTCGGCAAAATGTCAACTCACACAAAAAAAAGGTTGTCATAGAAGAAATCACCTTTACATTTATTTACCCCCATTTTTACTATCATATTAGATCCATTTCTTATTATTATGTCTTCATTAATTATTTCTTACCATCCAAAAAAAATATTCCCGGGACAGAATAATGACATGGGTTTTAATTACAAAATAAAAGAGAGGCGGACGCATTCAAGGATTCATTGATTTTTTGGATTAAAAAGAAAAAAATGATAAGGAACCTACCTTGGAAGATCTCATCCATCTTAGCGGAATTTACACCCCCAAAAAATCTAAACAACCTTCCCCTACAAGTTTCTCCTTGTTATAAAATTCTCCTGCATTCGCAATTAAATAAAATATTCGACTAATCTATATATATATATTTCTGTATTTTAATTTTCGCTTTTCTTAAATTTTTCTCCTTTTTAAATTTAAATTAAATTAAATTTTCTCGTTCCTTAAAATATTCTTCCTTTTTTCCCTTTCTCTAACAATTAAAAATTGTAGTCAGTATGCTACGCCTAACACACGCTTTTTAAAAATAAAATAAAAAAATAAAAGGACGTACTAAAATCTCTCTAAAAAAATGCTAAAATCCACTACTTGGAATGAAGGAGAATTTTGTGAGTTCCAAAAAAAAAAAATAATAATGTTGCTGTTAGGAGAGTCCAAGAAAAATATTGGTTGTTGGGTGCGTGTACGAAAAATGAAGAAAGAGCTAAAATGCTCCAGGAAGGCCTATATATACTTTGGTGGTGAGTTTTGACCTCTGATGTGAACTGATATGGTCGTCAATAATGTCATGTGCGCACCACTTTATCACGGGCATCCTAAAATGTATGTAAAAAAAACAAGAGGGCATAATAAACTTTAGACCTTTTGACTCACCATTTATTTGAAAGAAACTTCCAAATATACTTAATTATGTCCAAAAAGATAGTATCCTCCAAAAAAAAGTACACATCTTCGGCATCCACTACTGTGCATAGGGAGTGAAGACATTTGAGGAATTATTGTTGTACAAAAACTGATAAGGCCAGTCCAGGACATATGCATAAGTAAACATTTCCATTTGCTTTTTATCTCTCCCTAAAATGCGGCTAAGGGTGATTAGTATATAAAAAAAATTTGTTATATAAAAATCTAGCCCCAACAAATATTGGAAATTCAGTATGCACATTATTATTTTTTTTTTTACATAAAAAGGAGAAAAAAGTGTCCTTATGCATTTATATGGAAGGTCCCAGTTTATGGGGATTTTCAATGAGATTTATCTTGATCGAGGAATGAGTAACCAAACTAATGTTTCTGCTCAAGCATTAGGCGCCTCTATGTACAGTTTACATTCATATTTAGGCCACTAACTTATCCTATATTCGTCATGCAAAGGACCACCAATGGCAGTGGAAAAATTCCAGAATTCCTTAACAATTGACTTTCACAACACTTTCCCCTTGACGCCATCCTCTTTTGGAGAAAGACAGGAATTCGCCCTTTTTCCCCATCAAACAACAGGCTTTGCTCATATAAAACGTATAGGTAATAATTGGCGAAAGTGTGCAAATACAAAGCGTAGTAATGTCCAAATTGTCCAGGAAAGCATCAGTCGGAATTGTCCTGGAAATTTTTATGATCAAAACAAGAGCCGATAGAGTAGTGTAAATATTATTTCTCCCAATATTTACGTCAAATACCGTGGATCTTACCCCCGCGAATAAAAAATTAGGAGCATAATAAAGGCCTTGCCTTGTGAGCCCGTTAAGTACGCCGTAAAGGGCATATATCCATACATATGTATATATTATGTACATATTATCGGTACGATAAATGAAGAAAAATTGCGTCAGCGACATAATTTATCTTCGTTTTTTTTTTTTTACTTAAAAGGATTACGCTAACTAAAACGCACACTTCCTTGTCTCAACGTCATTAATGGCTGGTCAAATATGCAATTGACCCCCAACCAAATTAGGGGGTTTTGAAATTATTTTTGTATCCTGTTCTCTGTATTTTTATCCTTCTTTTTACGGAGTAGCCGGCTATAGTTGTAGTTACTATTAATCAATAATCATTGGAGTTTATAATTTGGTAATTCCTATTCGTGAGGAATGCAACAACGCACAAAGGCGCAAGTGAGGCTTTAATAAGTCTTCTTATTGCTTCTTTTACTTCATTGGTTTATAGGTATATAATATATATGAATTCCTCATGGCATTCGAGTTCCAAAGGATAAGTTATGGGAATGCCAAAAGAATTGTGCTTACTTCCAAGATAATGCGAGGGAATGGGAGGAAAATAGCAGAAAGGTTCAAAGGGAAAGCAGGGATGGCATCGACAACGTTGTAACTAGCAACCTGGATAATAGACAAAAGAGGAGGTTGATGAAAGAGAAAAACAGCGACAAAAAAAAAGAGAAAGCAGAAAAATAAAAAAAGAAGAGGATGCAGATATATGCAGCAACCAAGGGAGAGAGTGAGAGTCCAGAGAACAGCAAAAATAGAGAAAGTTTGTTAAAAAGCAAGGAGAATTCGAGAAAAACGGGAGAAAAAGACAAGACAACGGTAAAAAGGTGATGGAACAAATAGCAGAAGAAATCCCGTCTGCGTAGAGAAATAAAAGAGAAAGATGAAAAAAGGATATAAAAAATGAGACAGCGAATTCCGACAAAAGTCACAAGCCGAATCAGTAGGCAAGAGATAAATGAAGAGAGCGAGACGGAGAGAGAGAAAGAAATAGGCACAAGCAAGGAGTGGGAGAATCAAAAAGAGACAGCGAGATAAAAATAAGAGACGCGATCAGGAAAAAAAGGGAGGAAGAATGTGAAAAACAACAAAGAAATTTGGAAGAAAGAGAAAGAAAAAAAGAAAAGGAGAGTAAAATGAAGAAAAGGGGAAAGAGAAAGAAAAGGGATAAAAAGAAACGAGAGAAAAAAGATGACAAGAAAAGGAGAGGAAAAACATAAAAGCAAGCGAGATAAAAAATATTAAAAGAAAACGAAAGAAAAATGATAAAAAAAACGAAAGAAAAGGGATGAAAAAAACCAAAGAAAATGGATGAAAACAAACGAAAGAAAAGGGACGAAAAGAAAGGGACAGAAAAATGAAGGCAAAAAAGGAGAGAAATAGGAAATCAAGAGAGACAAATGAATACAAGAAAACGACAGAAAAAGGAACGGAAGCATATGAGACAAAAAAAAGTGCAAGAGAACGAAAGAAAAAAAAAGAGAGGAAAAGGGAGAAACAGGAGAGAGAGAAAAAAGATGAAAGAAGAGATATAGAAAGAAAAGGGGAGATCGAGAACTCAGAGAAATAAAAGGGTGTGTAAGTGAGAAAGAGAAAGACGGTGAAAGAGAGACACACGAGAAAAGCACATATTCGGAAAAATTTTCAGAGTATCAAATTTACTCAAATATGTAAGTACATAACAAGAATAACATAAAGAAATCTAAATGAACACGATTAATGTGCTTTGGAATGAATCACAAATTTCTCAATGCCCCCCCGCTCGTAAATCTCATTACAAGGTTGTTGACATGAGTAAATAGAGACAGCTTCTACCCCCAGCTGAAAGCATTCCCATCACGCACTCGGACCATCTTCTGCAGAAGAGCTCTCCCCATACAACTTCGGCCTCAGTTCCACAAAGGCCTGGTGAAGGGCGGGAGTGTCGGGACAGCAAATGGGCTTCTTCACCCCGAAAGTCTCAATGGCCCTCACCCAAGACGGGGAATGCCGGTACAAAATCAGGCTCTTCCCACTCTTCTCCAGCGTCTTGGCCAGGACCGTCATTGTATTGACAGCCGTGTAATCCCAGCGCGTCCATTTGTCACACTGAACCACGATCACGGGGAAATTGAGGAATCTCCGGGAGAAAGAATTCACCGAGTCACGGATGTAGTCCACGCTGGGGAAGAAAAACCCTTGGTCCGGGGTCAATAAAATGTACTTGACCTTGGTCGAGCGGTCCGTGAGTAAATGGAAGGGCATGGAGGGGCGGAGGGAGCGCAGGAGGATCATGAGGGCACTCACGCCAACGCCCGCTGCAATCCCGTATTCCATCCCCAGCAAAAGGGAGACCAGGAAGGTCACGAGGAAGGAAAAAAAGTCGATTTCTGGACAAAAAAATACCTTATTAAAATCGAAAAAGTTTGTCATTACAGATCAATGAATTAGTTTATGTTAGCAAGCTTACTTGACGTTTTCCAAATCAAAAGAATGACGTCGAATTCTATCATGAAGATGACGGCACACACGATCACAGAGGCGAGACTGGCCTTGGGGATGAATTCGAAGCTGGGCGTGAGGAACCACAGCGTGAACAAAATTAGGACTCCTGCAATTAAATAAATGAACAATTAATTAATATAGTCCAAATCCTATCTCTTTATAACGATCTCCCTTACAAAAAATCCCCCATTTTTTTTGTTATTGTTCCGCGTCATTGATTGTAATAGTAATTTTTTTTCCATTGACAGTAATATAACTATTCCTTCTGAAAAAACTCCCGATGTTTGCGAGATCAGGGTTTGCGAAGTCAATTTATATATATGTATACTTTATTGATTTTCCATTTATTTCCAGCTTAAAATGATCCCAGATTGCGTTGTGACCGGATTTTTAAAAAATGTATTCGAAAAGTATCTATTTGAACACGCATTCATATGTCGGAGAATTTGAATGAAATTGTATCGGAATTAGAATTTAGATTTTAGATTTAGATACTCAAAATTTAAATTTGTATTCGTAATTAGGAAAAACGCGTGTTTTAATTTTCATTCATAGTTTTTGAAATTTCATTCATGTTCGTGAATTTCCTGTGTGGTTCTCGATCAAATCGCTTCCTATAACAGTTGTTTGTTTTCCTATACGTACATATGTATGTTACATATTTACATATATGAATGAATGAATGATTTATTGTACCTATGTATTCCTTTGGTAATACCCATGGATACTTTTTTTTGTTACAGGTTTTTCTTACGCTTTTTTCTATACATATACAGTAGTATATAGGGAAATTTTGAAAGTTCCGCCCAAATTTAACTCTCCTTATAGCGGCTTTTTACCCGTCCCAGAGCATACTATGTTGTCGATATTACCGGGCATTAAAACGGTTAAATATGTATGCATACCGATTTATGTACAATCCGTCGAATGTCCACCAGTTTCAACAAAAACAGGTCTCATTTAACCGCTATATCGAATAGCCGTTATAGTAGATAATGAGCATAGTAATAGAGAAAATCGTGTCTGTAATGCGTGGAAGTGGGCCCAGTGATACAGGAAAAACCGTTATAATAACAAAAATACGAAAAAACGTTTTTACAAAATCTTTACAGCGGAATCTCGTTATAACAGTACTCGGTATAACAGCATGTTCATTATAGCAGCACAAAATCGTAGAGAGAAAGTGGGCGTGGCCTCACACCGATGTTGGAACAAATTATTTGATGGCAAAAGATTCCAAACGTCCCCGTTGTAACGGAAAAATCACGATAAAATCACCATTGTAGAGAACGAGTTTATAATTTTAAACTTTTGGTAGGAATCATGAACACTGTTATAAAAAAAATAATATCTATTATAGGGAGACCCGTTATAGGGAGAGAGAGTATCGCTAATGGAGCTTAACCCAATTTAATTCACGATACAATTATTTGGCAGGATTTTTAAACTTCTGAAAATTGCTGCTAGACCTTTGCGCCACAGGATTTTTTTGGCTGGAAAGTCTAGACGAATTTGTGAGGCACAGTTCTGTGGTCTTGATTAGACATACCGCGACTAACACTGTTTACTTTGCTGAAAAAAGACTCACCAACATAAAACCCTCCAAACTGGGTCTTGACCCCGCTGGCATCGTTAATGGCGGATCTGGAGAATGATCCAGACGTCGGAATACTGCTGAAGAAACCGCCTGGAAAATTAAAAAAAAAAAAACAAATGTAATCAAAACAAATAAATTAAGCATTTCCCAATTATCCTGGTACTCACTCGGAATTATTCCTCCCAGAAGTTCCCGGGGCAAAACAAGAATATAAAATTGATCAATTGCCCTCACCAATGACATTGGTGGCCCCCAATGAGATCATCTCCTGCGTCCCATCAATCGTCTGTCCACTCCCGTAGATCTTGCTGATGGCCACGTTCTGGAGAATAGCAATAATGGCCACCACCACCGGCCCGCTCCCCATAAATCCCAGGGTTTCCGTGAAGCTCATCCGCTCCGTGGAATTCTTCCGATGATCATACAACTCGAATTCCGGGAGACCCACCGGAGGCAGGCCACTCTGAACGGTCCCCGTCAACCGGAAGGGGACGGAATCCCCCCAGAGGAAGGCCACGAGAGTGCTCAGGATAATGACAATGGCATTTCTGCCCAAAACCAACCACCGCTTCAGGCTCCTCCAGAAGTCCGGGTGACTCCAGTTCGGTGGGATTTTGTAGTCTCGGAGTTTCTGGGGAAAAATTGCATTCCTTTAATTAATCCAATATTAATCCTTTTGAATATTAATCCTTTTAACTTTTGACGAGAATTTTAGTCATATTAATTTTGTATGTAGGATTTTTATTAACTATTGTTACTCCTTAAACAAATGAAATTTTGATTAAATCAATTAAGTTTAAATGAGTATTCGCTTGTAAATTGGGATTGGTATTTTGTCACTTAATTAGAATGAATTAATTCCTATTTTATGTTATACCTGGAGGATTAGAAGGAGAATAATACATATGAGGCCCAGGACAGTGTCCCCCGCCCGGATTGTGTCAATGTAGCTGAAAATGTGGTCCCAGATCTGGATCAAGGAATTCCCGCCGGCCTTCCCTTGAAGTCCCAGGATACTTTTGATCTGCGAAGAGGCGATGGTGCAAGCAGAGCCCGCCGTAAAGCCCACCGTCACGGGCTCCGATATGAAGCTAATTATCACACCTGCCAGATAAAAATATATTAAAAACTTTTTTCCAAAAAAACTTGATTATACGTTAGTAAATGCAACTGGTTATCTAAAGGTTTTAATTTTTATACGTACATAAATGCTCTTTATACGTAATTTACGTTATTTTTTATACGTAAATGTTTAGTGTATCCGGTGCATACTTTATCCATATTCACTTTTTTCATTCAGTGCTAATGTTCACTAATGTAAACTCAATCATTTGTTTTTAAATATCTCTGATTAATGATTAATCAAAAGCCAATTATTTGCATTTAAATATCTCTGATTAATGATTAATCAAAAGCCAATTATTTGTATTTAAATATCTCTGATTAATGATTTATCAAAAGCCAATTATATGCATTTAAATATCTCTGATTGATGATTAATCTAAAGCCAGTTATTTATATGATATGCAGCTCTGCTTAATCATAAGTCAATTATTTGTTTTTTGAGTAACACTACATATTTAATACTTAATCTGGATTGACACATTTTTTACTCATATCACTGCTTACCAGAGATGGCCAAAATACATCCTATTTAAAATATGTACCTATACGCTATACATGTATTTGAAATACGTATTTAAAATACATTTTTGTATTTTGTAAATTGTATTTTCAAAAACAGATATTTTCAACATGTATTTTGACGTTTGTATTTAAATACACAAGATTTTGTGGAAGCATTTTGCTGTATTTTGTCATTTAAAGGTGCACCTTGGCAAAATAAAGTTTGTAATTTTTTGATTGTGCTCTAAAATACAAATAAATATGATACGCATTTTAAATGCATTTATTGGAATTTTGTATTACAAATACGTATTTGAAATGAAATTCTTTGCATTTTGTAATTAAAATACGTATTTTAAATGAAATTCTTTGTATTTTGTAATTAAAATACGTATTTAAATACATTACTGGTTCTGATATATTTTGTATTTTGTGTTCGACATAAAATACAATTGTATTTTGTAATTTGTAATGAAATACGTGGGGAGCAGCCACATGTAATTGATAATTTGTAATTAAAGCCTCCGAGTGTATTTGTATTTTGTAATTAGTATTTGGAACTAAAGTATATTGGCCATCTCTGCTGCTTACTGCTTAATCTAGACTGACATATTTTTTTATTCGCGTTATTTGTCCAATCTATAGTCTATCTATAATCTAGCTTGAATCAATTGAATTCCGGAAATATCACTGTAAAACATGGCTTAATATTGAATGAGATATTTTGTAAAGGCAAGATTAGTAAGGTTAGATTTTTAATGATTTTGCAGGATTCTTTTTGTAAATATCTGTAAGACTAATTTACCTAGATTGAGAATGCCCAGAACCAATTCGACGACGCCGCTGTAGAAGCCCATGAGAATGACACATTCCGGATTGTCCTCACCACAAGTTTGATGTGTGGTCAGCTCCACGACGGCCGTCGGCCCGATCGTCACCTGTCGCATTGACCCCAGGAATATGTACACAAATGGACCCACAAAGTGAGAGTACAGTCCATACTAAAAATTTTACCAACAATTAAAGTCATTTATTAATTTCCGTTAAAAAAATGTATGAGAAAATAATTATTAGAAAAAAATAAACAAAAATAAACAAACCTCCGGGGACAACCCGGCCACGGCCCCGTAGGCCATGCTTTGAGGAACGGCCGTGAGCCAGACGGTGATTCCCGCAATAATATCCGCAATAATGTAGCTCCTCTTGTATTGTGGGGCCCATGACAGGAAGGGGAGTTTTTTCCGGACTAATCTTTTCACCCTGGACTTAAGTGTGACCTTCTCCTCTTCCACGAATTCTTCATCGTAATTGGTGAGGGAATTGTCGATGGTCAAGGTGTGATTCCGGCCTCTTCGTTCCATACCATTTGAGTATGGCAAAAGCCCGGGCAGTACACTTTTTTTTTTTTAAATACTGTATTTTTTATGTGACTTTCCTTCCTTCACCTTTAATAAATCACTCGACATGCGAAGCTAATACATTTTACATGCCAATGAACCCTACAATCAGTCCAAATTGCATTCGATGCAAATTCCCGTGGGACAAACAAAACGCCTCCGGGCAATTCTTCAATTTCTTATCACAGAGACTGTCACACGCAAAACAACTCACTCACATTCACTTGCACATTTACGCCCAATTTTTATTTATTTCGAAAAAATAATATTTACCCTCAGATTTGAGAGCTTAGCTGCTCCATTCAAAAATTACACAGTAACAATAATTAATCAGTCTCTTCAAATGCAGCTAAACAAATGAGAAAGTAGCCTCCTAAAAAATATAAGTACTACAGTGGAATTGATGGGAAATTATTTATTTATATTTATTTATTTATTTATTTTATTTATCAAAAATATCCGCATGATCCGCTATTTAATTGATAATGACCAGAAATCAGAATGAATCCTTTAGCTCTGCCCTAAGCACGTACAGCCAAATACTGAGAATTGCAGAAAATTTGCACAAATTTTTGCACTGAATTTGCTTCACTTTCTTCCACTATATTTTTGCACTGTGTACAAATTGCACAACACAAATATTGCCCTCGGAACTGCTTCGACCGGTTGGAAGTTGACCTACTTGGCAGCGTCAAGAGACTCGTGGCATTTCCTAACGCTCCGCTCGAGCAGTGAGTTTCGCGCGGTCGTTGAGGAGCAATTTTATATTTTGTCCCTCTTCACCCAACCCTTTGATAACCAAGGTTAAGCGTACTCCTCTCTTCCCCTTTCTATATTCATTATATATATTATATATTCATCTATATTATTTCATCCAACATTTTTTCCATAGTTAACCCATCATATGCATTTATATGGCATGCACATAATGAACACTTATATAATCTCAACTTACAAAAGTGGACGGAGTCCTTCTATGCCAGCATATGTACATAATGTGTGTACATTATCATCCTCACAATAGTTCACTGGACAAAGGCTTGCAAGAGGAAAATGGACATTATTCACTTTTTTTCTCACTACTAGAATAAATACAAGGTCATTTTTTTTACCTTGCCTTGTCATCCCCGTGGGATGGTAAGACAATGGGAGAATTGCTGTGGAAAGATTATCCATGCAGAAGACATGCATTATTAGGTACATTTTTTTTTATTATTACACTTTGTTGAGCTAAATTCTATGCTGACCACGAATTTTGAGTCACAAGAGACTTTGTGCAAATGATTGTTGATGGAGGAGCAAATAAACAATATGTTCAATGCAGCCCATGCATATGTGGCGCATTTCGAAGGCAATTAAATTAGATGAATGTTTACATTTCTACCGGATGTACATTGCCAATCAAATGCTTTTTGTGACACATTACGTCTATAGATAATTACATTGGTGGAATAGCCCCAACGTCAGAAGGGGGAAAAAATTGCAGGACGGAATTAAATGACTTTAAGTGCACGTTTTTGTAGGGGCAAAAATGCACAAAAAATAATTTTTCCGATAACTCTGGGCCGGGGATTTCCCTGTATTTTTAAGGGTATTAAAACTATTACAAATTCAGTTTATTTCAGATTTAGAACAGCAAAAGAGTCTCAAATGCCCCAAATGTGGAGCCAATAATGCATCGGACATTTCCTGGGGGATCAAGGAACTGCGGCAATATCAAATAGAGATTATTTGTGCAAGAGGGAGAGAGTGAGCAGTACTTTTGTGGAAGTATTTCCAATTAAATTAAATGTCTATACAAAAATATGTGACGTTCATATTATAATTATTATTACATATTATAATGTACATGATAAGCGATCAAAATGCTTAAAAAGATCCTTGCAGTAGGAAACGGAATGCAGAATGTATACATATTTAAGATTATTGTAACTTAACTGGTATTTACTTTATAATGTACAGAAATTATGCTACGCACATGTTCCACATGCCAACCTCACCAGTGATTGATGCATTTTTCAGTTAGGCCAAATTTTTGGTGAAATTTTTGGTGAAATTGTTGGACTAAACGGTAACTACATTGCTTGTCTTTCCTATTGTCAGTGTATATTTAATATTTAAGCTAAAACAAATATAACATATAAGATAAATGCACAAATCAGCTGATATCATTTACAACTGTATGAACGTGCTCGAAATGGATTTAGGCCTTTGAAGTGCCTGGATGAGTCGTCTCATCGTCTGCATCTGCAAAAATGAGGGATGTGGGGCGATTAAATAATCTATAATCTACAATCTGTAGCATTACAAGTGCCATGTTATTTGTAGGTGGCAGAATCTCCTGGCTGAGACAATGGAAGGTGCTACGTGACCACTTCCAACCCCGGCCCGATAACACCCTGAAGATGTCTGGATTTAAGCCACTTCACCACGACATTGTTCAACCCTTTTAATCTGCCCTGCCGTTGGAATTCCATTCAATGCATAATGAAAAAATCCCTTTAAATATAGCGCACTTAACGGCCATTGCCATTTGGGGTCTAAAGCACTCAATAGTCAATTTTTCCGTTTCTTCTGTGTACCATTCCACCCACAATTTTGCTAGCATGTACCGTCCCAGAAGTGCAGAAATCCAAATGTGGGACATTTTGATGGAACGAGCTTACAAAATTTTGCGTACCTAATTGGCTTAAAGGAAATTTTTTGACAGCCAAGTTCCTTCACTATACTGATTATTGCTTATGCAACAGACTTTCCTGCAACCACAATGAGGAGCAAAGGAAGCTTCTTTCTTCTGTTTTTTCCTTGCTTTCGAAACAAAACATTTGTACAAAGGAATGCTGAGCTGTCAATTTTTAGGACATTTAGCACGGTGAGAAATCTAAAAGCTAATACATGTAATGTGTCATTCATTCTCTGACGAAAGCCTCTTGGGGTGATGGGAGAAAAGTTCATTAAAAAAGCATGTTTCCAAATCTAACAGAATACTAGCAAGGGTTTTTCCGCGTTCTTGACTCTTGGAATACAAATAATAAACGCATGCATCTATATACACATATGTATGTGCCTTATATGTAATATATACATATGTATATAATATATATTGTAAGTATATGTACGTCTCTACAGACAACATGTGAATCTAAGATATTTGAAAAAATGCAAAGGGGTAAGCCCATGGCCACTAAATTTTAGAAAGGGTTTTCCCACAAGGATTTGCCCAAAAAATGGTTTCGAGCAAAATTTAATTTTCAATATTTTTGGAAAATAGCAATACGTGATTTACGAGAATATTATTATGATGGCAAGGGAAAGCACTCAAGGCGCTACCACAATATTGAAGTTTTGTTTGATTACATTAGCGGAATTTTATGGAATTGGACTTAACTCCTTTTGCTTTCGAATCAGCGGTGGACTTAAATCCTTTTGCATCTGAATCATTCACCCGATTTTTTTAAATTTTTGAATGCCCGATTGAAAAAACGAAAATGACCAATGATTGGTCTAGTCATAGACACGGTTTTTCCGGAAAAACCCTGATTTTCAAAATTGTGGACTTAATTACTTTTGCTTCCAAACTCTACATACATATGTATATACTATGTAGTACAGTATTACCTATATGTATGTGTAGTTCCTATATCTCATATAGCGGCTGTGCCATGGATATCGAGGTTCTTACGGAATTTTGGTCTATTTTTTTCTTACGGAATTATTGGATCCAAAGGGAACTCGGTTTTTATCCTGGAAGTTTACCATCAAATGATATAATACGTAGGTATATATGTATATGAATGCCTACTGTATGTATACACATGTGCAAATGTCTTCCAAACACACCCTCAATAGGTCATTGTACCCTTTCTTTCCCCCAGTGTTTTTCCATTGAATGAACTTGTGTTTTCATTCAGACATATAAAAACGAAACAGAAAGAGGAAGCGTAATTCCACATAAAAATAAATATTTACAAATCAGTGTATTGGCTATAGGAGGAAGTTTCTCCAGAAATGAAAGGAATAAACATCATGCTTCGCCGTGCCTTAGAAATATAATGTACTCCAATGCCGTAGACATACAACACAATTGTAACCAGCTGCGCACAAGGCAGCTGGGACTTGTGAGAAGTTCAATTAAAACAATTGTGCTAAGTGCAGAAATTAATTGAATGTGTAGAAAGTGCGTTTGTGCTTTCATGCTCAATTACAAACAATTCCAGAGTCTTGTTGTCTGAACATGAAAGTACAAAATGTCATGTCTGGAGGGAGGAAAACAATGAGGTTTAAAATACTAAATCCATACGCACATTACATCTCCGGGCTAGACTTGCCTCATCTCCCCCTACAAGAGATAATGTGGAGGGGAGAAGATGAAGGACAAAAATATATAATCATTTCATCCTTTATATCTAATGGACAACCCGGCCAGATTAAATGGAGACACCAGGAAAAGTCCTGAGGAGATGAGAGGCTTTTAGTTCCTTTCACAATGTTGCCAAGAGAGATCCAAGGATGTAAGCAGCTCTTTGTGGTCCATTTGGGCCTTTGGCTACTATTCCCAAGCTTCCCGGCAGACGCCATCCTTCACAATGGAATTGGAAGTAAGTCTTATATTTTTCCTATAAAAATACACAAAAAAAAATTAGTCTTATATAATTAATATGGACCCTCCATAAAATTCCCCCTAAAAAAATGGAAAAAACGTCCCCAATTCCGATGCACTAACTTGATAATTGTCCCCTAAAAACTGTGAAAGACTTACGTCACATCACGTCCAAGACGACGCCGCAATCTCAGGCCCGAGCCGGCCAAGACGTCATTCAGCGACTGCTCCCAAGTCGATCCCAAGAATTCCTCTTCAAGGTTGATCCCAGCCTCACCAAATCGCCTTTTAGGGATGCTTTTGAGGTAAATCTCTCTCTCACTTTTTTTTTGGTCAAACAAGAGGATTTCTCCCATTTTATCATCCCTTTATCTCTTTTTATCTCTTGTTTGTCCATTTGACGTAAAGTTGCGATGGGACTCGGATGTGGGGAAAATGGTGGTGACGGGCACCACGGCCGTGGCTGGACTCATGGGACTCAATGTCTACCTTAAGCACTACTGCCAATGTCAGGTGGCCTGGGAGGGGAAGCAGCTTAATCTTCCAGGGATTCTCCCCACAGTGGATTTAAGACAGGAGATTGTGGACAGGTCACGGATTTTTTATGACTTCAATGACATATGCAAGAATACGAATGTTTTTCATTGTGCATCTTCACTTAATCGATATATTTCTACGTTTTTTAAAATTATTCCTTTGCTATATTTCTAGTTTTTCAAAAATTATTCCTTTGCTATATTTCTAGTTTTTCAAAAATTATTTCTTTGCTATATTTCTAGTTTTTCAAAATAATTCCTTTGCTATATTTCTAGTTTTTCAAAAATTATTCCTTTGCTATATTTCTAGTTTTTCAAAAATTATTTCTTTG
>JAQGBT010002487.1:0-23814 GCA_034698585.1 Disparrhopalites patrizii | reverse complement strand
TTATTATTGGATGTTCATAAATTTATGCATATTATAGCAACACAGTGCATTGGTGGCAATAACAACACGCCTGAAACTATACTGCAGATGTATTTTGAATGTTAGTGTGGCAACGTCAAAATAGCACGGATTCTAATGAATTGTCGACAGAAACATGAGGGCGAACACAAAAATTACATATGACACATTTTCAACACAGAAGCAATAGTAGTTTGCTGACTGGGATAAGAGCTTGTTATAGAGACTCCACTGTAGCTTTTACTGCTATGCATTGCTAAATTGCTAAATGAAATCCCTGGAAATCCATGCGGGAAATGCATTTTAGTTGTAATTTCATTTTAGTTAAACGCATTTGTATGCATTTTTATTTTATGATTAATTTGATTGTGCAGTCGACTCTCCCTGTACCGGCCCTCCCTATAAGAGCGCTTACTCTGTAACAGCAGTGCTGAATCCCCCCTACAGCTTTACCATGTAAAATGCGTTCTCTATAAGAGCACTCGCTATAACAGCAGTTACTGTATAACAGCAGGGTATTTTCGCTCCCGGTTACATTTCTCTCACTATAAGAACACGTTCTCCCTATAAGAGCATTAGCGCCTAACTCAGGTATCCCTTCAACATTAACTTTTTCTCTATGACAACACCGGAACTCTATACCCGTACAAGTTTATTCTTTTATCACGAAAATGTAAATAGTTACGCCCAATTGTGTAAATATTGTTAGAATTTGGAAAATTATCAAAGCTAAGCCTGAAAATAATCTTAATTAATTAATATTAATATTTTTTTTAACTAATTCTCTATACCAGCAGTTCGTTATAAGCGCACTTTTTCTGGTGCAGATAGGGTGAAATTATAGAGAGAGTCGACTGCAAGTCTATTGGCAATAAAAAGTAAAGTAATGAGGTCCTCCTGTACAATCTGTATACGTATCGTCCAATAAAATAACACATCAACACCATGTTTCGATTATTTTAAAATGGTTACACGTATAGCAAACAAAATTAGTACAAAACTGACCTCCGCCCCCAAACATTCAATTGATTACACATCACATGCCAACACGGTGTTTGCATTCTTCTATCTAAAATAAATTCTTGGACACGATAATTCCGCTAATGAAATAAAGCCCTTACTGATTTGTTTTTCATTCAAATTTGCATTAAGTCACAATAACATGACGCGATGACACACTAAAGTTGAGAAATTGGATTTTCAACAGTCAAATGAATAATTTTTGCAGTCGAAGCGCCAAGGAGAGAAAGTATTACAATGTATCATTAGGTTCTCATGAGGTATGTTTGATAAGATTTCTGAAGAAAAATTGTTCCTGGCGTGTTAAATGAGTGACTTGACATTTATTTAAAAAATGGAGAAGCCACTGAGGTACGTCAACATCCTGGGACAAATTTCTCTCTGTTCCTCGTCGTACCCTCTCGTCCGTCAAAAATGACCGGAAAATAAATTTACATAAATACGCCCATTTCCTCCATTTGGGCATTGCCCTAATAATGTCCGCCATCTACATTGAACTGATAGTCCGGCTTCCCTTCCGTGACTTCCCCGAAGGTCGGACGAAATTCTCTGACTACGTCATCTTCCTCGTGGAAGCCGTCCTGTATGCCTTTATTCAAGAGTTCAGAAGAATGAGCAAGTCTTTGGAACGGATGCGCGGCTGGGAACTATTGCTTGGTGGTCGTCTTGAATAGCATTATTTCATTGGTTTTTGGCCTCAGTGAATCCCTTGAAAGTTCTCCTGCGACTGCGTCTACGCCGCTATTCCGGTTTTCCATCATCCCATCCTTGCTTGTCATTGCCAGCTTCGGTAGTTACATGACTTCTAGGGTAATGACTAAAAGCTTATTTGAAGAAAATTTGTATTTACAATGCGCAAGAATAATTTTTTAATTATGCTTTAGCGCAAGAAATTTTAACCCAGTATTAAGTCATGATTTATAGATGCTATTTCTCTCTTACAGATTCAAGGTTTAAAAGAGGATTTGGCTGTAGCTGTCGTAGCGACGAAACGCCCAATGGATATGCAGGTTCCTATAGATATATGTAGTATATATACGTATAGTTGATTACGTATTACGTATAGCTGAAGCTTGTGTAATTTGTATATTTATAAGTATAATATTAGCTACATGTAAATAATTGAACAATTTCTGAGAACAACGGCTGTCTTTTGCAAATTTCTGCTATACGCAACAGCTACGCTCCGTCGCCAAATGGACGCTAAGTTTCAAATGGAAATTTACGGCCATGGACGTCGTTAGCATCAACTACGGGCTACTTCTACAGGTATGTTTTGACATTTTTAGGTATAACACAGTGTTACAAACACTTATGGATATAGTAAAATCTTGTTTTGATGTACAGGTTGCAGCCACTATTCTAACGTACTTTATCATCATCTTCCAAATTCGGATCTCTGAAGGCTACGCTCCTCTCCAGAATTCTAGATAGACGTCATTGGCAGTGCATTTCAAATTCGAAACAATTTTACACCACCCTTTTCACAAAATTCGATTAGAATAAATTGTGTAGCATCGCGCTCCACTATAGAAATTGAGCATTTTGATTAGCTAAGCGTGTTCGGCAGAATTTATTGACTAACAATAAGTGTAAAAAAATCGTGTAAGAAAGTTCAAAATTCCTTGTAAGGTTCGACTGACATCTAAACGTAATTTTGACTGCTGTTATCTTGAAGACCCGTAAATAAAAATTAAATTTCCGTTGTGCTTGTTAATAAGCTCAGGAGTATTCAGTGCGGCAGTGACATTTACATCTGCTTACAGTTATATAATCATTTTTATTTTAATGAAAACAATTGTTGGAGGCATATGAGGCTTAAAAATGGTATTATTTTATCATTGTGTCGCTCACAAACTGTTGTTTTGTACATATTTGTTCACCCATGAATGCAATAAGTCCGTCTTTGTGTCTGATTACAGCTTTTAGCCAAATTGTATGTATTTTTTGTGCCCAAATGTGATCCACTTGGATGCACATACAACTACACCAATATGCAAACACAAGAATTCTCGCTCATCATATCGATCATTTCTGACTACTGTAAAAATTATTATGATGCACGAAACTGTATACTTATAATTAGCAATAGGTATATTAAGAAAGCTGACCATTTGTAGCGTCAGCCACTGATAGTCGACCTTCTAACGTTGCAAATTTAATAAAGGTCAGTATTTTCCTCCTTGTTTCGCCTTTGCTGTGCATTCTCCGTGGATGTGACCACAGCAAAAATGACTGCGATGCATCCCTCAACGTTTGTACTCTACGGTCGATATTTTGCGTTCTGCAAAAAACTTGGCACGGGCCTGCTTACCTTTGACCCGGAAGAGAATAAACGCAGGTAATTTCTCAAATGGTTAAATTGCTAATGTTTAAATCTAAAACTGGATTCGACAGGTTTTTAGCTTTGCAAAATTCAAAAACGAAATCCGGATATAAAATATAATTGTATTGAACCCCTTTCAGACCGATCGTCAACAAAATATTGATGGGATATTCCCTCATTCATTTCGCCTTCACCTTCACCCGCGTACTCATTTATGTCTTCACGACGGAGCAAATTTTCGTCACCAATGTGGCGTGCTGGTTCTGGATGTGGTGCAATCTGCTCTCGGCCTCCGCCTTCTGGGTTATCGTGACGAAAAAAGAGGCCATTAATGAGCTCCTCAGCATGTGGTCGGAAATTGACAAGCGATGCGATGGTAATGCTTTTTTCAAATTCTCATTTTTACCCCTAAAATAATGTTAATTATATCCAAATTTGCTGGTTTGCCCAAAAATGAATTTACGCGTCAATCTTGTGCTTCCACAACAAATTTCTTCTCGAAGCACAAGAATTGCGTAACCCATATCTATTTTTTTGCCAGAACATTTTTTTAAATTTAAATGTTTTATCAAGCAAAAATATCCCGGAAACCACAAACAAATTTTTCCGCCAAACCGTCATAACAACGTTTCCTTCAAAACATGTCTGTGTATATGTATATATATATACAAGTTATTTTCACAAAATTCCTGCTTTCGACTAAGGTAATTTTTTTAAATTTTTCCGTGAAGTTTTCCAGCAAAAATGCCTTCTAAATTGCGCCAGACCCGCGAAACGAGCATACCAAGAATGGCGTAGTTTCCAAGGCTTCATGGGCGTGGAGACAATTTCCATGGCGATAATCGCCATCACCAGCATCATAAATATTGCTACCTTGCGAGACTTCCCCCCATACCTCCATTCACTGCTGCTGGACAATACGGAGAATGCCTTTGCCATCGGGGTCTGTTGCTTCCTTCAACTGATTTATACTATCATAATCCTTCTGAATAAAAGCCAATTGGAACTATTCTGCCTCAGCTTTTCCCGCGCTTTCGACGTTTACCTCGCCGGAATAACTGACCCCGCCGCTATACCATCTGAAACGGCTACGCCATGCAAGCAAATACCAGATTTGTACGCCATATCAATTCTAGACGTGCATTCCCGCCTCGCCCACACGGGATGCATGATTCACACCGTGGAGGATTCCATCGAACACTATTTGAAGCTGGAGGAGCTGATGGGGAAATTTAACCAAATTTTCCGTTGGGCCTTGTTCGTCCATAAGGCCTTGGTGGTTTTGATAACCACCTTCGGGCTTTATATCATGATCCGGCGCCGCCCGCACACCCCCGGCAGTTCCATGGTTGTCATTTATTTCGTCGTTGTCTCTATTCTCCTTCGCTTATGTACAATCTCCTACTCAATGGGGAGGGCTTACTCTCAGTCGGTGGAATTCCTCCGGGCTTGGAATGAGAAGTTGAGCAAGGAAGAAGCATTCAATGAGGCGGCTTGGCTCAAGCTGTCCGGCCTCCGTCCATTGGGCTTTGAATGTGGTAACTTCTACAAGATCAAAGAGAAGACCGTCTTGACCTTTTTCTCTATCATCTTGTCCTATCTGCTGGTCGTTTTTCAGATTAAGGATTAAAAGTAGGTATTCAAATTTGCATGTGACAATCTACGCTTAATCATAGATGACTGTTGCCAAATTTAATAAGTTAAAATTTGTCTGGGTTTTGGTCGTTCGAGCCGGATAGCTGTAGATGTTTGTCTAATGTCAATGACAGAAATTCGGTACACTAGCAATATTTTTACTAAAATTAGTGTACACATTCGGCTTTCTTCAGAATTTTAATTTATGCAGATAGTATATATGTATATACTATCGACGTCTAATATTGTCTGCGTCTAATAAGGCTACATGTACGCCTAATACAGTGGAGTCTCCCTATAACAAGTCTCTTTATAGCAGCATTTCTCTGTAACAACATTATTTTTTCAGTCCTTCGTGTACATGTAAGGTGCATATTAAATGTTCTATATAACAACTTTTCCCTGTAACCATATTTTTTGCCCTTCCCATTAGAGTTGTTATATAGAGACTCCACTGTATTGTCTGATATCTGTACTGCACATTTTCCCCTGGTTCTTATATGTATGACTTATTTTTAGGACGCTGAATTGTTTTTAAGTTGAGCATATTCGCTTTTGTTTTAATATTTTAATGCTAATTATACCTATTTTAAATTATGTATTAAATTAAATTTAAATTTACAAAATTTAAAGGAACGTTCATTTTTATAACGACTAAATTTGTCTAATTCCACAGGCGTTTGCGTCCATTATCACGTATTTTATCTTTATTTTTCAAATTCACCTATCAGAAAGGAAATAAAAGTACCTTTTGAAGGGAAACGACTACGTCAAGACAACTATATGCTAACATTTACTACGTACTGTAGGGACTAATAATATTTGGCTCACAAAAGTCTCTACATAAATAAATATGAATAGATGCTATTGATTATGAAAGCCAGAAGATTTATTCAGTAGAAGCAAATTGATAGTAGAAGATAGAAATGACCCGTAAGAGCAATTCTCTAAGAGCTTCGTTATATTCCTCCGAGCAACTCAGATTCCCAGTAACGACTGACTCACCATCGTCAATCCAATTACGCATCACAAAGTACTCATTCATAAGCAACCAATAAAACTGTACCAAAACACTGAAAGACAATAATAATACATAACGCAACAACACCATTAACATAAACAAGAATTCAGCTAGTTGCTAAGTGCAACAGTAGAGTGTAACTTTACAGTACATATATGCAAATTCCAGTGATCCACACACATACCAGCTACACCAGTTTATCCACATATAGGTTATTTGCATTTTACTCTAAATATATACATACATATTTCGCACAATTATGTTCATTTGTACATAAGTTAATATTTTATAATAAAGGAAATTATACTGCATGCAGATGCTATAACATTTAGAGCAACTTGAATGTCTTTTCATTAGATCGCTCAACGTGTTTGCACCGACATATTTGTGCACCCACGAATGCAATCAGTCTGTTGCAGCGTTACGTTTCAGCTTTTAGCCAAATTATTTTTTCCAATTCATATTTGACGCATGTGTCCAACCCAAATTTGACCTTATGCATGTGCAAACAAGAAAATCCTCACTAATATTTCTCCTCCATAATTGTCAATGATTGATGTTATAATTACCTTCGTGTATGAACCAAATATAATGTATTATCTTTATTCACAACATAATGTATATATTCAGAAGCTCAAAAATTGTATCGCCTGCCATTAGCTGGAACTTTGAATGTCGCACCACTAATATAGTCCAATTTGCTGCCGTTCCTATTTCGTTTTCGTTTTATATTTTCCGTCATTGCCACATTAACAAATGGCGGAGATGCATCCCTCAGCCTTTGTCCTATACGGCCGGTATTTTGCAGTTTGTAAAAAACTTGGTACGGGACTGCTTAGCTTTGATCCTGAAGAGAATAAACGCAGGTGATTCCGCAAGTGCTTATTCTAACTAATTTCCAAATTTTAACATGAAATACATATGTCTGGATTCCACTGGGTTTGCTCATTAGCTGTGTTGTAAATTGTAATGTTAAAATGTAACAATACTGAACAAGCTAAATATTTACGTGATGACATTGTTGTAGACCTATTATCAACAAAATTTGTGCTGGATATTTCCTCTTTTATTGCGTGTTCACCTTCTACCGTGTGCTCATCTACGTCTTCACGGCCGAGCAAATTTTCGTTATTAATGTGGCGTGCTGGTTCTGGATCTGGTGTAACCTGCTCTCTGTCTCAATTTTCTGGGTCATGACGTCGAAGACGGTGGCTCTGAACGAACTTCTTCGAATGTGGTCGGAAATGGATAGGAAATTTCAAGGTACATATTACTAAAAATTTCATCTAACAATAAGACATTTTCTCTGTATTCACCCATTTTACCTTTCAAATTTTTCCAGAAATATTTTCACTTTCAATTTTCTTTGTTTTTCTCACATAAATTTTAACGTGCGAATTTTGCTGTTTCCTGAAGTAATATTTTTTTTATTTGCCAAGAAAAATGTTAACTTGCAAATTTCTTTGAATTTCCCCATAAAAATGGTAACTTGCAAATTTCCTTGAATTTCCCGATAAAAATTTTAATTTCCAACTTTTGTTTATTCCCCCATAAAAATTTTAACTTCCAAATTTTGTTCATTTTCCCTGAAGAATTTTAATTAGCAATGTTTTTTTAAATTTCCGAACAACAATTTTATAAGCAATGATTTCAAATTTCCAAATAGCAATTTTAATTGGCAAATGTCTTTGAATTTCCAAATCACAATTTTAATTATCAAATTTTTGTTTAGTTTGCGCATTACAGTATAACCTGGAAATTGTTGTTTAATTTCCACATTATGAGTATAACTTGCATGTTTTTGTTCCTAAAGTAATTGTTTCCTTTACAATTGTTGCTATTTGTCTCCAATATACTCTACAACTTTGCGTTTCAAACCCAGAAATGTAGTTCTGGCAAAGTTTGCTTTTCCCTGCATCAAAATTTGTCTATCAGAAATTAAAACAATTATTCAAGTATTTGTATCTGCTACAATATTCCAGCCATTCCCGGAACTTTCAATCAAAAATACCTATTTTTTCACCAAATATTTCCCAAATTTTCTCCCATTTTCTTCAGAGCAAGTTTACCGAGCAAAATTATCACAGCTAATCTTTTTTATAAACGTGAGAAGAAATTTAGCTCAAAAACGTTCTCCGCAGCAATTTGTTTCTTAAAACGTGCGCGTCCGTATACAGTATGTTTCCAGTACGGCGCAATCGGCTCAACCACTTATAACTTCTACACATGAAGGCGCAGACATGATATCACTAACTGTAGGAAGTCAGGCTTTCAGAATTGATAAACATTTTTATTTAAAACCTTTCCGTTTCATAATTATGGCAAGTGAAAAAAAATCACATGTTAACATGCGCGAACGGACCGATGAGCTTTTCGCAAATCTTCAGATGTGAGTGAAGCTCCCAAGGACGTCGATATTGTTTTAGTCAAGGTCTATTGTTATCGCGGGCTATTGTTATAGTGTGATCGGGAATAGCAATCGAAAAGAATAACTACAGGAGTTGAACGAAGGAATTCGTAGGAAAAGGAAAACTACACCAGCAAACATTCGAAAAATCAGTCCTGCAGCTTACCAACTAGAAAATAAAGTTGGGTAACACCAAAGATTTAGCCTCTTCAAAGCTCTGTAAAAAGCGGCATGCTAAAATTCTGGTTTTTGAGACAGCTTTCGACTGGAAATTTGTGAATTTTCTGCGAGTGAAATTTTAATTTCTTCAATATTTTCGGCATTTAAACTAAACTTTCTGTTTATTTTCAAGTTTTGTAATGATCCTGCTTCTTCGAACTTTTTTACAAGTCGAAAGATTGAACTTCTATTCAGAGGTTTTACTCCGGGAAATTCGACTTTCCACCCTAAAATAACAAAACTTGAATGTTGGTATTTGTGGTAAGATTTAATTACCCAGATCCTTTGCTCTTTTGACAATTCCATTGTCAAACTCGCGAGACTATTACAGTCGACTCTCTCTATAACAGTCCCCTGTATAACAGTACTCTCGGTATAACAGCAGCAAATAATGCTCCCCTCAAAAACTTTCTCCATTTGTTAACATCGAAATGTCTGTTCTCTATAACAGTTTTTCGCTATAACAAGAGAAATTTGATGCTTTATAGGGTGCTGTTATAGCGAGGGTCGACTGTAATTGGAAATATCCCGCGATACCAATAGCCCTTGACTAAAACAATATCGACGTCCTTGGGAGTTTCACTCGCTGCTAAAGATTTACGAAAAGCTCCTTGCTCCTTAACCATGGCACGCGTTCGCGCATGACGGTGTCCGCGTATATGTTAACATGTGATTTTTTTAGTGCATTTCACTAGACATAATGATTAAATTGAAAGGTTTTAAATAAAAATGCTTATCAATTCTGAAAGCCTGACTTCCTAGCATCGTAACAAGCTAGTGATTTCATGTCTTAGCCTTGTAGTACTTAAGTTATAAGCGGTTGAGCCGGTTGCGCCATACGTGAAACATACGGTATAACCAACATTTACATTTTTCACAAAGTTTTCCAGCAAAATTGTCGTGTCAAATGCGTCAAACCTACGAAAAGAGCACTCCAGGAATGGCGATATTTCCAAGGGTTCATGAGCTTCGAGACAATTTCTTTGACGGTCATCATCATCGCCACCATCATCAACATTGCTGAAATGCGGGACTTCCCACCATATCTCCATACCCTGATTATGGATATCACGGATAATCCCTTCGCCATTGGGACCTGTTTCCTCCTTCAGCTTATCTACACGGCCATAATCTTGCTCACGAAGAGCCAATTGGAAGCATTTTGCCTCAGTTTTTCCCGTACCTTACACATCTACCTTGCCGGCTTAACTGAACCCGCAGCGGCACCCTCAGAAGCGCCTACGCCAGACAAAGAAAATCCGGATCTATTCACCGTGTCAATCCGGGACGAGCATTCCCAATTTGTTCCCAGAGGATGCTCGATCCACGCTGTGGAGAATTCCATTGAACATTATTTGGACCTGGAAGGGCTGATTGGGAAATTTAACCAAATATTTCGCTGGGCCTTATTCTTCCACAAGACTTTGGTGGTCCTACTCACCACTTTTGGGCTTTATATCATGTTCCGTCATGGCACTCATATCCCCGCCAATGCCACCATTGTCATTTATATTATCTTTGTCTCCATCCTCTCTCGGCTATGTGCCATTTCGTTTTCGATGGGGAGGGTCTATTGTCAGTCGGTGGAATTCCTCCGGGCTTGGAACGAGAAGTTGAGCAAGGAAGAAACATTTAATGATGCGGCCTGGCTCAAGCTGTCCGGCCTCCGTCCGTTGGGCTTTCAATGTGGGAACTTCTACAAAATCAAGGAATCCACCGTATTGACCTTTTTTTCCATCATTTTGTCTTACCTTCTGGTCGTTTTTTAGATTAAGGAATGACATAAATCGGATTAAATCTAAGAAAACAAACCAACAGCAGTGAATTCGCTTCTTAATAACTTTTAAGGAAAGGACGAATAATGTTGTTATGTACCAATAATGTCGTCTGTTTAAATTTGGGTCGAAGAAATAAACTTATAAACGTATAAATCATTACTTTACACGGCATCAACAAACAGAATAACTCTGGACAAGCAGCATTGTTGTGGTGTGTTACAGAATTTTATTAACAATTAATTAGAAGACGCATTCATTTATTTCGCGTGGTTGGCCACGCGTTTAAAACATATTAAATAAAATTAAAATAACAACATTAGTACACACGCAAAATATGATTTTTTTCCCTTATATGCTTGTCCCTTGGTGCATTGAATATTAGGCTATATAGTTTACTCTAATTGCCATTAGAGGTACAGTGGAGTCTCTCTATAACAACACTGAAGGGGATGACGAAAAATGTTGTTACTGGGAAAATTTGTTATATAGAACATAAAATATATGCCTCATTATGTACAAAGTGCGGAAAAAATCATGTTGCCGTGGAGAAATGTTGTTATAAAGAGACTTGTTATAGAGAGACTCCACTGAATCCAAGACTTATACGCACGCTTACCCCCAAAACAAAATTATTCCTCTGGATGGGCCCGTCGATGTGTTTCGTTTTTTCACCAAAATAATTTGCACCAAGATGCTCATTCTAGTAAATTTCGTGCCACTCTCACTTTTAATTGGTCAACATTTTCAATAGGTAAATATTTTAATTGGTAAACATTTTCAATTGGTAAATATTTTAATTGATAAATACTTTAATTGATAAATACTTTAATTGATAAATATTTTAATTGGTAAACATTTTCAATTGGTAAATATTTTAATTGATAAATACTTTAATTGATAAATATTTTAATTGGTAAACATTTTCAATTGGTAAATATTTTAATTGGTAAACATTTTAAATGGGTAAATATTTTAATTGTTAAATATGTTTAATTTGTCAAAAAACAATCTAAAACATTTTAAACAGACTCTGATGGACTGGTGTAGCGATTCATGAATACTTAGCACCAATCACTAAGTCAATATGAAGGATTTTTGGCGCCAAGCATTTATAAAGTATATTTTGTTTACCATCCTACACACATTTACATAAGCTAAAATTTTATCTTAAAACTTGTTAACATGTATTATTCATGCCTGTCTAATCGTCATGTATGTTGCAAAAACATGCTTAAACTAAAATGCCAGTAACAGCCCAACAATTTGCCGGAGGAGAAAGTCCACGAAAGTGGGCGTAGACATGCGGTCAAAGTAGCCAAAAATCCCAATTCTCAGCCTGCAAGTCCCAATGCCGGCGATGGTCTTCCGCACCCACTTTTCCTGGCCAAAATCCCGTCCCGCAGCATATTTTTGACAAATCCGAGCCTTCACTTCCGCTACCTTCTCCGGCACGCGGTAGCCTTCGCCGTAGAGGAATACAAACAGAATGGCGGCGTATCCGCCATTGAAGAGAATCATGCTGCCTTGTATCGGCATCTGGTGTATCAGACGTAGACCGCCAAAGATTCCGGAGATGGAAAGGCAGAGACAGATGACTTTCGCGAAATAATTCACTCCCGCATATGTCCCGTTGTAGATTCCTACTTCAACGCAGATGGTTTGCAAATCCAAGCAATGTACTTTTGCGGGACCGACTCTGCAAATTAAGTTAATGCATATTTAGTTGATTATCGTATGTGCAAACTACTGGTTCTTATATATGTTAAATTGTTTAAACTGCGGACAAAATTGTACAAATAGATATGTCTTAGAATATGTGCGAAAATTTGTAAATCAAACTGCAAGCTATAGACAATATTTAAAATTATGTCAGTCAAATTGAAATTTGCTGGGCTGAACGAATTTTGGTTAGAAACTTGTTTCAGAACCAATAATAACTATAAGCAAGAAACACTAATGGTAGAACTATGTAGCTCTAAGCAAAATGCTTTAAAACAAAACTCTTCAAGTGACAATAATTCTGCACGTTAGAATTGGTTAGGTGTCAGCGCCGCAAAATGTCACGTCAGATACTTGACTTTATTTTTTGTTTATAAATAGTATCTCTTTTAAGAATTTTGAGCATATGTAGTATGTAGTTAGTTTTGGCATTATCGATACGTTCCGTTAGTCAATATTGGTTTTAAACGACGATATGCAAATATTTGTTAGTCGAGCTAATATTGGATAGACTGTAGGCAAACATTTGCCGGATTATATACATAATATTTACGTAAATATCTTGATTGCGCTGAAATGTACTAGACTAATACACAAAAATTTTCCCGACGACTTCACCTACGCTATATAGCGTAGGTATAAACTATATACAAAGAATTATCCGACAGCAATGGAATGGCTCTATAAGAACACTGAAGGGGAGGGGGGAAATTTTATATACACTTTACATGTACGAAGGCAGGGAAAATTATTGTTGTCACAGGAACATGTTATAAAGGTCCGCCATAGAGAGACTTCACTATACAGTGGTCTCTGTATAACAACTCTGAAGGGAAGGACGAAAAATATTATTGCAAGGAAAAGTTGTTACATTGAACATAAAATATGTAGCTTATATCTACCAAGGGCGAAAAAAATAATGTTGTTACAGTGGACTCTCGCTATAACAACCCTCAAGGGAAGGGCAATATTGGTTGTCATATGGAAAATTTGTAATATGGAACATTTAATATGTGCACTACGTATACGAAGGTCAGAAAAATAGAGTTGTTATAGAGAAAAAGTTGTTATAAAGAGAGTTGTTATAGAGAGAGTATATGGAAAAGTTGTTATAAGGAGCAAGGCAGTGACGGATTACCGAGTTTGGGATTAGGATTACGGCCGGGATTATTTTCCAAAAAATATTTTGTCAGGATTTGGATTGGGATTAAAGTGATGTAGTGACCGGGATTAAATTATGGGATTAAGCAAAACAAATTTGTTTTAGGATTCGGATTCGGATTAATCCCATACTCTGGGATTACAATCCAGGAGTATGGGATTACGGATTTGATGGATAAAATTCGATTGTATTTATTACTTATTGTATTGGTACTCCAATTTCGTCTATTAATTTCAATATTTTGAATTGCAATCTGCACTAGTGTCCTCGATTGCGAGTCTTTTCAATGTATAGAAGGTCAAAATTTTTTCAAATTGATTAATCCCGTATAATCCCGATGAATTTAAGTTTCGGGATTACGGATTAAGCATTTTGTAAAAATTTATGGGATTAAGGATTATAGATTATTCCTTTTCCAAAATATTTTGGGGATTTAATCTGGGATTATTTAATCCGTAATCCGAATCCGTAATCCCGGGATTTAATCCGGGATTGTCACTGCCTTGATAAAGAGACTCCACTGTATATCAAACAGTCGTTAATCTATGTATAAAAACTATAGACTATAGACTATGTATAAAAACAGAAGATAGTGTCTGTCACGCTAAAAATTAGTATAAACTAGGTTTTCAAAATTTGGCAGACCCGGCCAGATATATACAGTGGAATCTCTCTATAATAACTCTCTTTATAACAACATTTTCTCTGTGAAAACTTAATTTTTCAGCCCTTGGTATGTGTAGTGCACATATAAAATGTTCCGTATAACAACTTTTCTATATAAAAACCATTTTTGCCTTTCTCTTCAGGGTTGTTATAGCAAGAGTCTACTGTATACGCTATAATATATACAAAAATTTGTCTGTAAAACCGAAAGCTATTAGTCAGTAAGGGAAAACATACCCGCATTTCTTCCATAATGGTTCCAGTAGCTCATCCGCAAAATGAGTCACGCAGTTAACCAGCTGATATGCCAAAATGAATGGAGAAACCTGGAGGAGCATCATGGTCCAGTAATCCACCAGCAAGCACAATCCCGCGCTCAACCAGCCACAAACGGGCGCGGGCAGGAGATAATATAACCCCGAGCTTTGGTTGGGCTGGGCGCTCCAAAGAATGCATGGTAGAAGCCATATGAGTGAAAACACCACGGGAAGAGTCACATTAATTAATTCCGTCATGGAGGAACATCCCCTGAACATTTTCCAGAGACTTTTCTTCCTTATTCGGAAACAATCCCGCCGTTTCGTCCTGTGAATCTGTGTTACCAAAAATCCAGTTTCCATCTGTTGACCTTTTAATAGCGTGGGCCAGCAGTACAGGACAAAAATGCAATCGATGGCAATGATCGCATGCAGAAATGTGGACTCGGCCAACACCTGCTCCGGGTGGAAGGCCAGAAGATGGATCAATGCCAAGATTTTGAGGACAATCAGCCGCAGAAATACAAAGGACATCTTGTTCCATAACCAGAGCCGCTTCGTGGATCTTTGGGGAAACAATTCGCCGGATGACGGCTCGAATGCATACGGTAGGACATTCCAACGGCAAAGTAGCTCCAGGGCTTTGAAAGTCAGACGTAAATCCAGCTGGGACAGCATCGCGGAAACCGATTGGGATTTGGAAAATTTCCATTCTCTTTCCTGGTGGACTTGGCTGAATTTGATGCTTGCCATTATGATAATGCCATTATGATGCCATTATTGATGCCAAAATGATATTAATTAATTTACGCTATTTTCACTTTGGCGGAACTATACGTACGGTAGGAAGTCGGCTATTTTGGTCGTTATTTCAATAATCTTTTAAATGTTTAACTTTCCTTCCAGTCGGAACATTTGTGGAAAACGTCCGTAAGAAATGGCGAAATAGAACACTTAGTCGGTCGAATTTCCTGCCAGGAACCATAGTAAATATTTAATGTTATGAAACTAATTTCATCCAGTGTTTACTATCACACGGAATGGCGGGTTACGTAGAGATGAACTACAGGATAGTATTTACATATACGATAAGAAATGGACTAGTTAACGGTAAAAGCGGATTTCGTCAACAGAAATATTTTACGGATCTGTGAAAAATATTCTTACTGAGTGAGATCAAAAATAAATTGACTTAGTTAACGCAACGTTTTCCACGCCAAGTTCAAAAGCGGGAATTTTTGACGAAATCAGCAATTTCATTATGCCAAAGAAACTTCCAAACAAAAACCGTTTTAAAACAAAATAATGTCCTAAAAATTATATAAAGGCAGCATTGCAAATGATTTATTTTCAGAGATTCGTAAAAAAAATACGGCTGAGAAATCAGACTTGTTTGATTTTGCAAGGTTATAGGATAAAAATTGAAGATGGCAGTAAAGACAGACTACAGTGGACTCTATCTATAGCAAGTCTCTTTATAACAACATTTCTCTGTAACAACATCATTTTTTCCGTCCTTCGAACATTATGGTACATATTTAATGTTCTATATAACAACGTTTCCCTGTAACAATATTTTTCCCCATTTCCTTCAGACCTTCAGAGATGTTATGTATAGAGACTGGACTCTATAAAGTTGGTTGGGGAATGAAATTTTCCCCCTGGAAATCTGAAAAAAAAATCTCAACGTAATACGCGCGTGTACGTTGTAGCATGTATTTAATGACAGGAGGGTATAATATGTTTCTTGAGACCCTTATATACATGTAATGGCACTATTTTGGCTTTCTTACTGCGTGGGTAAAATCCTTATACAATTACTTCATTGCCATTTATTACGACGCCATCGTGGCTCGGTTCTCACAGGATGCCTATTTTACATGCTGTGGATATACCTCCGTTAAAAATTAACATTTTATCTTTTTCGGCAATTTATTCCCCCGACCATAATATCAATATAATCTACTCGTATAAATGCATGAATATTTGGCCGAGTATACTACTATATTAATACATATAATCAATGTTCAGTATACATATATCGATCTTTAGGGTTTCCATGAGGTTTTACGGAATGCTTGCATCCTTTTTGTTTCATGTCCCGTTTATGCTCGTTCAGAGGTTTCCATATAATTCTTAATTCTTATCTATGGAAAATTGGAGGGGGAGTTACAGATAGTCCCAAATAGGTAGTCAATTACCATCTGACTGTCGACTCAGTCTTTGTCTTGATAAACTCCATCTAGCTTTCCCCCTCTCTCTCTCTGCTTTTGTAATTCGCTGAACGATAGCAATGTGCCGATAAATTTTGTCACACGAACGTAATCGTACGTTAAAAAACAATTACGTTGCATTGTAAAGGAAATCATTGGAGGCTATTGAATAGTTGGGTTCTGAACGCCTTGGGCTATTTTGCATATTATGTAAAAGAGCATGCAATTCAAATACATGTAATAAAGAAACAATAAGAATCGCATTGACAGGTCACTGAAAGGCCGCGGTATGAAACTGACATTGGGGTTGGGTTATTTATTTGTCTTCAAATCAGCTAACTATATGTATGTATGTCTGAATATATTATGAATAAATATACGTCTTTTTGTTTAGCAAATTATTATTGGCGAATACAGTCGACTCTCTATAACGGACGCCCTTATAATGGCACCCTGTTTACTAAGGTGGTGTGAAATGATCAATGTGTGTATTTTTTCTTTAATTGTAAACATATTTTCTGTGGTATATAAAATTATTTCACTATAACGAACATTTGCTGAATTATGGGAAACCAATTATAAATAAAGTGAGAGACGGCGGCATCTGAAATAAGTATAAAATCTGTGTGAGGCTTTCTCAGTATGTCCGGCATGTCCTAAGCGTTTTTCTCCGACAAGTTAGACACGTCCGCTGCGCTGTGGCAGTCCCTCGCTTCTAATTGTCCTTACCACAGTATTGAACCCGTGTCACGCTTCGCGACGCTCCCGGTTTTTGCTCCATTTTTTGTAATTACAACCGACTCCTCCTATAACGGCCCTCCTTATGAGAGTTCTCACTCTATAACAGCAGCAAAAAATGCTCTCCTCGAAAACTTTCTCCAATTGTTACCATAGAAATTTATGTTCTCTATAACGGTTCTTCTCTATAATTTGCTGCTTTATAGGATGCTGTTATAGAGAGAGTCGACTTGCTGCTCCATGCGTTCATAAGCGCCGTAGGCGGTGTGGGCATGCTAGTTGTAAGCTATAAAAACAGGTAACATAGCTATAAATAAAATATTTGCAAAATTGCCACCGTAAACACTAAACACTGCGAAAGACCGTCCAGAATTAATAAAGCAATTCTATACTAAATCATTTTACAGAGCCAAACACGTGAATTAATTATGAATTAGTAATTAATTCACGGTGGATTAATTAATTCACAGTGGACTCTCTCTATACCAACCCTGAAGGGGAGGGCGAAATTGGTTGTTATGTGGAAAAGTTGTTACATGGGACATTTAATGTGTATACAACATATATGAAGGACGAAAAAATAATGTTGTTATAGAGAAAAAATTGTTATAAGAAGAGTTGTTATAGAGAGAGTCCACTGTAATGGTGCATAATTACAAATAACATAATTAATAATACATAAAATTTAACAAACACGTTCTTGATCAAGTTACAGTGATACAGCGGACTCTCTCTGTAACGACTCTCCTTAGAACAAGTTTTTCTCTAGATCAACTTTATTTTTCAGCCCTTCGTATATGTAGTGTGCATATTAAATGGTCCACATAACAACTTTCCCATATAACAACCATTTTTGTCCTATCCTTCAGGATTGTTATAGTGAGAGTCCACTGTATTGATTCTGCAGAATCCTTAAATGAAATCGGAAATCCCAAATCTGTACACAATTTCTATTTTCTGAGGCGTTAATGAAGGAAAAAGAAACGCATTCTCATTGTATGGAATGAGTACATACAATCAGAGGTTGATTTGGACAGTCCGCACGACTAACAGGGAGGTAAATTCCACAGAAAGGTCTCCACAGCCATAACTATGAATGCGCCTATAAATAAACGGTGTCTTCCAGATATAGCTATAGAGGCTGGTACATAAAAAATGAATAGGACTGATTTAAAATCAGTGTCTGCTATGTGCTTCATGGGGATAGTTCATTGGGTTTGTGTTAGCCCCTGAGTACTTTTTCTCTACGTGTCACACTCCCACATCAATATGTGTTTGAAATAGTATAGACTTACAGTGTTATAGTGTCCGGATAAATACATTCTGCCATATGGGGATAGCAAGAATTCGACCCTGAATCGGATGTTTTTATTCAATTCCAATACTTGTAAATCTGATTTGATTCGAAATTGTAAGTCGAATCAAGTAATTGGATTTACAAATTTAATTGAATCATAAGAAGGGACTTAAATTCGGTTCATTTGATCAATTCATTATAATACACAAGTTTTGGATATTCTTCCGAAACAGAGCAATATCCATCAGAATATTACAGCAAAACTCCAAAGGTAAATTTTCTATGCAGGACCCTAACATTTATTTAAAGTGAAATCTATTAGACTTCATTGCATGCTTAAAATTTGGACAAAGTGAAAAAAATATGTCGCAATA
The DNA here is from genome assembly GCA_034698585.1 of Disparrhopalites patrizii. NCBI lineage: Eukaryota > Metazoa > Arthropoda > Collembola > Symphypleona > Sminthuridae > Disparrhopalites > Disparrhopalites patrizii. The sequence goes on along the minus strand of JAQGBT010002487.1, from coordinate 4,964 downwards.
ATACATTTTTTGGATCGCTTGAATTATAATTCGATTCAATGGTTGAGGACTTGAACCAAACCGAATACAGTCGACTTTCTCTATAAGAGCACCTTATCGGCACCAGTAAACGTGGTCTTATAACGAACTGCTGGTATATAGAGAATTAGTTAAGAAAATATTAATATTTATTAATTAAGATTATTTTCAGGCTTAACTTTGATAATTTTTCAAATTCTAACAATATTTACTCAATTCGGCGTAAATATTTTCATTTTAGTGAGAACAGAATAAAATTGTGCTGGTATAGAGTTCCGGTGCTGTTACAGAGAAAAAGTTAATGTTGAAGGAATACCTGAGTTAGATTCTAATGTTCTTATAGGGAGAAGGTGCGGTAGTGAGAGAAATGTGACCAAGGGAAGAAAATACTTTGCTGTTATAGAGTACCTGCTGTTATAGCGAGTGCTCTTATAGAGATCGCACTTTACACGGTAAAGCTGTAGGGGGGATTCAGCACTGCTGTTATAGAGTAAGTGCTCTTATAGAGAGGGCCGGTAAAGGAAGAGTCGACTGTATTGCATCATAATAAATCGGATCGTTGCCATTTGTAGCACTGTAGCACGTAAAAATATCAATAGCGCCACACGAATCCGCATCTGACAAGATAAAATTTTCACTTTTTCCATTCAATAAAATGTGCACAAATGCGTAGCCTTAATATTGTATATAATATAAACATTCGCTATCTGCAAAAACCTGTTCATTCAAAACAATAATTACGGCGAACGTGTTTTATATGTATTGTTACATCAGCCAGAGCTCTACAGAAAAAATCGTAACTTCAGCAAAACATTACAGGAAAATGTATCCAGTGAATGGAAGTTGTTCCACGGAAAATTCGTCACGAAATCGGAAAAAAGGACGTCACACTCATTCAAACTTGACTACGGCCAGCAAGAACGTTACTAATCATGCCCAATCAGAGGTAGAGAAGTCATTTAGTTGCAATCTCTGCGGCAAGTCTTTTGGAAATAAATACCGCCTCGCTACTCACCTTCAAACTCACACAAGGGAAAACGTGTTCAAATGTTCCCTCTGTAATTATGTGACCGTTCGCAAGGACACTTTGTCATTCCATGAGAGGCGGCATGCTGGGATAAAACCCTACAAATGTACTGTGTGTAACTTCGCTGCTGTGAGCCGAACCAAGCTGAAACAACATTTGCGTGTCCACACGGGGGAGAAGCCATTCAAATGCTTGTACTGCAACCAATGTTTTGCAGACAATGGTCATCTAACACGGCATGTAAGAATTCACACAGGAGAGAGACCATACAAGTGTTCCCTGTGTAATTATTCTGCGCCCGATCCAGGGAGACTTGTAGCTCATGTGCGAATCCACACGGGAGAAAAACCCTACAAGTGCAAGGATTGTGAATTTTCGACCAAAGAGTCTTCTTCCTTACGTCGACATAAAACATTGCATAGTGGTGCAAAACCGTTTCATTGTTCCTATTGTGCCCGCTCTTTCCGTGCTCCATATATGCTGACAGAGCATTTGAGCGTGCACACGGGAGAAAAACCGTACAAATGTAATTTGTGTGCACGAACAACCAGCAGGAAAACCAAACTAATAAATCACACAGCAGTTCACACTCAAGAAAAACCTTACAAATGCAGTGACTGCGGGGGTTGCTACACGCAGATATCCAGTCTGAAAATTCACATGAATACCCATGGCTATGGCGGAAAGCGTACTGCGACAGCACCAAAATCCGCAGCCCGGAGATCAAATATCAGGTCATTTCCAGCGGATGAAGAGCCCTCAACGCTCCTTTCGAATGTAAATAAAAATGGAGTACCAGCTCAACGGAAGAATCTGCATTGCTTATGCGTGAAACCACTTGAATTCTGTTCCAATTGTCGTGGACTCTGCGTGTTATTAACGGAATTGTATGACCGCTGAGCGAGAGTATTTCTTTCAAAATGCTCCTCACTATCACTCAAATACGTGTAAAAATAAAAAGTGTGAAGTGCATACCACAACAAGAATTGGAAGATACATAAACGGATGGCAATGCTTGAAGGAAATATCTTCCAGTTTGGACACATGGTACAATTCAGGCCAGACTTTTTAGCGAAGAAAAAATATGGCGGTTCTTTTTATTAGTTTTATTTTATTTATTTATTTTGATTTTATTTATTTTTACTTTATTTTTTTTACTCATTGTTCGTTTTATAATGTTAAATATTATCTTTTTATTATTTATTATTGGCTTTCTTATAATGGTATTTTCTCGAAAACGGTGAAAAAAAATGCTCGCCTGGAAAACTTTATAAAATAAAAATCTGTATGCTCTATACAGTGTAGTCTCTACATAACAACTCTCAAGGGAAGGGCGAAAAATGTTGTTACAGAAACAAGTTGCTATACAGAACATAAAATATGTGGCGTATATGTACGAAGGGCGGAAAAAATAATGTTGTTATAAGAAAGTTGTTATAAAGAGACTTGTTTTAAAGAGACTCCACTGTAATTAGAGAAATGGTGCCTGTGGAAATGATGATGTCTTGTTAACTTTTCAGTTAAATTGAATCAATTCTTAAGTTGAATCAGTTGTTGTATGAAGTATGAGTCTCACCGAATAAACCCAAGCTTAGCTTTGCATCCTGAATTCTTTTATTTTAGGATTGGCAATAAAATCTCCTGAATTGTAAAGCTCTCAGTTTATTAATTCCTGGGCGAGAAGAGGCTCCTCTTACTCTTTGGGTTCTTTAGCTCTGCTTGCCACAATATGTTGAGCTTCACATTGTGTCTAAAACACAATATTTATAGTACCAACATACTTAGTCGTAGTATGTTGGTGAAGTCTCTTTATAACAAGTCTGTTTATGACAACTATAACTTTTCTATATAACAACACTATTTTTTCCGCCCTTCGTACATATAAGCTACATATGTTATGTTCTCTATAACAACTTTTCTCTGTAGCAATATCTTTCGCCCGTCCCTTCAGAGTTGGTATATAGAGACTCCATTGTATATTGACATTGACTAAACACATTAAATTACATTTTACTGTATAAATTAGTCCGTCCAGGTGTTTTAATCCCACTCGTTGTACCGAGAGTAAAGCGGGAGAAAATAAGTTGACATTTTGGGCAAGTATATTTCTGAGAAAGGCCTCTGCATACTCACCGTCTAAGCTAAAGTCTATAAATAAAAAAGGTGTGCTACAGCAAGACTGATACATAAAGAGAGGCAAGGTTTGAGTCAAATGAGAAACTGTTATTTTTTTCCCTGTGCTTCACCTGATTTTTTTATATTGCTGTTTGGTGCATCTTTACCAATTTTTGTTCACACTTCACACTGCAACAACATTTTGTTGAAATAATATAGTTATTATTACTTTCTCAACCATTGAGACGAATTAAATTCTAGGCAACTATCTGTGCTGATACACGCGATACAAAAATATTCTCTCGCTGTAATTTTGCCATTCATAGAAAGTACAACATGCCGAAGCGTGCGAGGCAGCATGGTGATATTAAATCTTACAAATGTCTCATGTGTAAGTTTGAAACAGTGAGCCCATATCGCATTGAGCGACATTTGCGTGTACACACAGGGGAAAAGCCTTTTAAGTGCTCGTACTGTAACAAATCGTTTGCAGAAAATTGTGCTCTAACCATACATGTAAGAACCCACACCGGAGAAAAGCCATTCAAGTGCCCCCTGTGTAGCTATTCTGCAATCGCTTCTGGGAGACTTCAGGCTCATATGAGAATCCACACGGGAGAGAAACCATTCAAGTGCAAGGATTGCGAATTTTCCACTAAATTCGCAGCTGCATTATACAATCATAAAACAATACATACTGAGGCAAGACCATTCAGTTGTCCGTATTGTGCCCGCGTGTTTCGCCTTCGATTTAGTCTGACACAGCATTTAAGGATGCACACGGGAGAAAAACCTTACAAATGCAGCGATTGTGGGAATAGTTGTGGCTACAACTCCAGTCGGCGCTCACATACGAAATGCCACGTCAATGGAAAAAGGCGTAGGGTAACGCCAGGATCGCCAGCACGGAGACCAAATATCAGGCCTTCTCAAACCGGTGAAGATCTCATTATAATCGTTAAGGATCCACATAAAAATGGGGCATCCGAACGTCGGATAAATCCAGATTGTCTTTGTGTGATGCCCACTGAGTTCTGCTCCAACTGCCGGGGACTGTGCGTGTCATTGACGGAGTTGAAGGTCAATTGCAATCGTTAAAGAGTAATTTCAGCACCAGAATCCCCGTACAGGATAAATATCTGTAACCCACAAAGTCGACGAAGTAACAGCATTGTTTAAAAATTTACATTAAAAGCGGAGAACTGAATCATTGCAGAAATACAGACTGACTATATCTGTACATATGAAAAATCCTTGGAGTTCTGTTCAAGAAAATTGTCGCGGAATGTGTGTTTTATTGACGGACTATTCATTGTGCTAAGAACAATTGAGTCATTTTTTAATTGCGCCATTGAGCGATTACATCACTGTAAAGATTCTCACAGATTTAAATCTAAATCTATACCAACGGACTTGATGGGAATTAGTCATACTTACTCAAGGATAAATTATCTATATTGTTAATTTTTGTGTTGAATAAATCAGCATAGTTCTGATGTTCCGTTTTGACTAAATAGCCAGAATTGTTGATTTTATTTCCGACTGTATGCGAGACATACACGAAATACAAATTACAAAATACAAATAAATGTACCTGAAATACGTATCATATGCGTTCATTTGTATTTTTGAACACAATCAAAAAATTTCAATTTCTATTTTGCCTTGGTGCACTTTTAAGTTACAAATTACAGCAAAATACTTCAAAACAATCCCTTGTATTTAAATATACATATAGTTAGGTTTTAGCCCATGGCATACCCGAGAGATGCCCTGTGTATTATGTCACACCTGGGTAACTGTC
>JAQGBT010002486.1:0-23824 GCA_034698585.1 Disparrhopalites patrizii | reverse complement strand
AAAACATTCTGGTTTGAATTGTGTTGATTTGAAACAATGAAACCAGTACAAAAAACGTTTTACGACATTATTCGAGACAAAAAAATTGCATTGTGATTATCGTCGATTCTGAAAAAAGCGTGACCCTGAAGTTGACCTGACCTGCTCTGAGAAGGATCTGCTACGTCGATTCTAAATACATCTGAGGTTTGGAACAACCTTTTTATTTCGTCTGAACGGATATTTGGTCAAATATCGATCAGGTTGGTTTTTTAATTTAAATACATCGTAATTACGTAATTAGCATCTAGATTTGGGCAAATATTTAGATTGCTCATTGTTCACCGTAAAAGTCATTTGATTCACCAGTTTTTTAGCGATGAAGGTTACCAGATTATCATGGATCTACTCACTACTCGTGAAATTCCCGTTTAAAGAGTCGGCATGTGTGTAAGTTGTAAGTGTATGAGAATGTAATAAAGTTGAGGATGGCAGATGACGGAATTATAGTGCTGATTGGGCTGAAATATTTGAACGAACGAAAATATTTGACCTGTTTAAAGCGTATTGGGTCACGTAATAGAATTATAGGTACAAAATCCTTTTATTGTGTTAATTATGGAAAACAGATATAATTACAGATTGTTTGAGATTTTATCGGCACAATTGAAATTGTTCCTTTCCCACGCGGTAAATGACCCAGCTGATTCGATGAGAGTACTTGTAGCCGATTTGGACCATGAGGAGCTTGGAAGCTTGATTGGTGTCCTGGATTTGAACGTTTGGAACGAGACCCAAATTAGCGGCGTAATTGGTGACGGCCTTCATCACTAATTTGCCAAATCCTTTCCTCCGGTACGTGTCATCCGTGTACAGTGCATTGATGGTGCCTCCATGAGAGATGGTGACCCAGCTTGCAAGTGTGTCTTGGTGATGGTGATGTTCTTTGGTGATTTTTCTCCCATTATCATCCTCTTCTTCTACGGTTTCCCTGACGGAACCACGAACATAAACTCCGGCAGATCCGATGCGCTCGATGCTGTCTTGCATCCGTTCCAAAGTTCCAGGACCAGCAAACTTCCAGCTGTTGGTAACAATCAGGGCATCTTCCTTTCTGAGGGGGGAAACACGTACTACAGTTTCATCCATGTTTTTCCTGTGGGTTCAAAATAGAAATTTTATTTTTTATGGAAAATCGACATAAAAATCCAATTTGATCTTCCGAAGTCTTGCTCCAGATGGTATAAGTGCATCAAAGTTTTTTGGTTTATGGGCATACTGAAAGTTCAAAGTTAGAGCCTCTTGAACCGGGAAAGAATACATGTAACAGGGATCAACGTGGACAAGTGTTCCCATTCTTGAACACATCTCAGGTAGTTGCAAGTGCATCATCAAATCGTCTTCAACGGCACAGAAACACGTGTCCAACGTCCAATTTATCACGGACTCGAATGCAGAAATTATGGAGGTGGTAACAGTCTGTAGATTTGATGGGCCCGAAAGAGTTATGGATTGATCCGTCTCCGTCGGGAACTATATTTTTTTTGGATAAAAAAAGGCATGCTTCAAAAAGACCTCTACATGCATACCTCACCAACCCCGAAAGTTTTCCAGGATGTCAGGTTACTTTTCCCCCTTTTGATTAATAGGATTTCTGTCAAATTCAGAGAAAGTTTTAGTTGGAGAACTTATTCTCTTATTTAATATACCATTCGTTTCTGAACTGCAAATAGGAGGGAATTGTCATTCAGGGCATCGTTGTAGGCGTAGAACGTCGTGTTCACGTGAGGGGAATAGTGATTATTTTTGTACAGTTTCACAATATTCCAGAGCTGTTGGGTTGAAAACCAAGAAAAAGAATATGTTGGTTAGTACAAGTGATGCTAATGCCATCGACTTGTTAATCAAAAAGTAGGTGGCACGTATCGGGTGATGCATCAGATCATATTTGATTTTTTGCCGACAATATCGAATGGGCAAATTGGTATTCTAAATGCTAATTTTAATTATTCTAATGTATGAAATGAATATGCTGATTAATTTACACAGGCTGACAAGGGAAGTCTTCTGGTAAGAACCTCCTGCAAAAGCGGCAGCTTTCCTTCAGAAACTCGCAAGAATTTTCCACTCATTATACTGGGTCAGTCAACCGGCACGTCAGGAGCAATAAATTTAATTAAGGTGAGTTATTTATCGAATTCTGCTTGTGTCTGATCAGATCACTGATATAGTATTTTGTAGGAATTGAAATGCTTAACAAAATGAATTTGGAGGACGTTGACACTCACAGTCTGATAAGCGTTAGCTTTCAAGCTTTCTTAAAATAGATTGACTACACGAAATGTAATCACAATTTGATATGAACATATATGAATATTGATAAACGCTTAAATTCTTTAATTTTTCCCATCATTTCAAGGATGGCTATTTTTAGTAAATGTTAAGATGTGTAGATGTGCGGCAGGTACGTAATCTTTTAAAAGTATTGTGGGAACGTTTTTTCTAATATGAAGGTAACGATTTTTTCATTACGTGATGTTGTAATGAGTACACTGATTAGGGCTTCCTTCTTCCAGTCCAGTACTTTCCAGGAAATCGGCCCTGTGAGACAGAAGGATGGACGCCACCTCGTTGGATTCAATTACCAACTTTTCGATCGGTCATGACCGAGGGAAAAAGTTAAGGACGGAGGACGTGATTGTTTCCGGAGCAGAGTCTGAAATCGATTTTAAGGGTCTGAAAATTTCTCCTCTGATTGTCAAAGGTCTTACATCATGCGGTTTTCGTAAGCCTTCCCCTATTGAGCTCCAAGCGATTCCCATAGGAAAAGCGGGACATGGTAAGACATAAAAACCGAAAAATCTGTAAGTACTAGATGACATAAGAAAATTCCTCTCACGCGTAACCGTTATTGCAGAAGTTGTGGATCACTTCACCGCAATATAATGCTCAAATGCGCTTTTTTTGCTGTACCTTTTGAGCTGTGAAAATGACATTTTCGTTATCTACTCTGCAGATTTACTGGTACAAGCCAAATCTGGAACGGGAAAAACGTGCGTCTTTACTGTCATAGCTCTGGAGACGGTGGATGTTTCCCAAAAGCATATTCAAGTCGTGATTGTGAATCCAGCACGTGAACTGGCTATTCAGAATGCGGAGGTTATATCAGAAATTGGAGCTTACATTGATGGTACCGTTTGATGCTTTTTGCTTATTTGAGTTTTAAGCTATACTATAGGAAATGTGCAACTTTATTCCAGTACTGGGTTTGCTTCTTATAATCGTATAATGTATTTTTTCTGTGAATGTGCAGGTCTTCTAGTTTGTACTTTTATGGGAGGCACTTCGATGGGTGAAAATATGGTTAATGCCAAGCAGTGTCACGTAGCTGTGGGGACTCCAGGAAGAATGGCACAATTACTGAGGGAGGATTATTTGGATATGTCTCAAGCTTCTCTTCTCATCCTGGATGAAGCGGACCGGCTTACAGAAACGTCGTTTTTCAATGATGTGCACTATATTGTTGAGAAAATGTCTTTTAGAAAGCAAGTGGTTGCTGTGAGTGCAACTTATCCAGCTGGACTTGATGAATTCATTATTAAATTCATGAAACATCCACAGAAAGTTCAGTTGGACGTGTATAAACCTGCTCTGATAGGAGTTAGCCAAGTTTTATTCGACGTTCAAAGAGTTTTGGAAGACAGCCGACGTCTCACGAGGGATGAAGAAATCAGGGTTAAATATGAATGCCTGTTGAAGATTTTAAAGCATATTCATTTTACTCAGTGCATGATTTTTTGTCAGTACCAGTTGAGGTCAGTATCATACACCCAAGAAAACATTCAAAAATATTTTCATGTGTTCATACTACCGTAAAAATGTCAAAGCAATGTAGATAATGTGTCATACTTTCGTACATCTTTCAATGTCGCTTAATCGTTACCTGATATGTGTCTTGTCCAAAAATTATCCGGTTTGATCTTAATCTGTTCATTCTTCATTCCCTGCAGAGCCAGTCAAATCTACGACGCTTTATGCAAAGAAGACATGGATGCCAAGCTTTTATCTGGACGAATGACACAGAAAGACCGTACATTATCCTACAATTGTTTGCGGTGGGGCACTAAGAAAGTAATCGTTTGCACGGATCTTTGTTCGCGAGGGCTAGACAGTGAATCTTTGGATTTGGTCATAAACTTCGAATTGCCCCACGACTTGGCTACGTACCAACACCGTGTGGGAAGAGCCGGGAGGTTTGGCGCTTTTGGGATCACCATCAATCTAGTTGCTCAAAAAAATGACATTGAGAGGCTCCGGTCGTTTCAAAATGACTTAAAAGTAGATCTTCTAATAATTGACAGCATTGAAACATTGGTGAGTTTAGGCGAAGATATGGAGCGCTTAAAAGAGCTCCGCCGTCTCAATCCCTCTTCGTGCAGAAGTACAAAGGCAGGCATACCTCAAGAGTATCTCAAGTTCTGTGTCTTTGGTCCAAAAGAGGAGAGAGAGGCGACAAAAATCCAACGACTTACTACCTACTCGCCAGTTCCGAGACGAGATTCCCAAGAGCTTGAGGAGATGGTGAGGAGTAAATTAGAATTTGTTGAGAAGTTAATACAGGAAATTAAGATTAAACGAATCAAGAAGGCAAAGCGTCGGGCGGCTTTGAGCCTGAAGAAAGATGCAGGAGGAAACAGTACCCGTGATTTAGGTGCCTCCTCTTCCGACTCCGGGACTTCATTAAGTCTTTCTGATAGCTCCGACGTCGACGATTTGGACTAGTATTATAAATGTACGAGATATAAGGTATACAGTGTATGGTTTGTATGTATGTCTTACCCAACATAAGATCACACTTTCTGCTTTTCTTTACCCCGTTTTGGATGCTGCTCTAATCTGTTTAAACCGTCTGAACTTTTTGGCCTGCGTTTCTTGACTTGTTTTCGAAGTAGAAGTATGCATGTAGTATATACGTATGCAATCTTTTGTAACGTTTACTTTACGTATATAAAATAAACGTAATTGTCTCGCTTATTCTACATATATGTATATTATGGTACTTTACTCGTTCTGTGCGACCATTTCAGGAATAAATGTTTCATTTCAGAAAGTTCTGGTTATTACGCTTAGAACTTAGAATTCTACTTAAGTATGTGCAAACTGAGAATAAGTTCCAGGAATATATGTACATATTACATTGTATAGCGAAACAATAAAATGTTTGGAGCAAATGTGTAGCACTTAAATAATACTACACCACACAAAATGAAGTGAGTTACCCTCCGAGCATTGTTTGACAAAATTACAAGCAAAAACAAAATTACAAGCACAACCATGTACTTTCACAAAGACGGGTGGAAGTTATGGTTAACTGCTAGCAAAGCTGCAACGATTTTGCGGACTATGTAAAAGTGGTATAAAAGTAAAGATTTTGCACCAAAAAATATGATGAAATCTCAGACCTCAGATCAGAGGTCTCAGACTTAACTAACAATCACAACCAGACTGCATTCTCTGACTCGAGCTTTGGCCACCTAGCTCTCATTCCCTTAACAAACCGTAATTACCCACTTTCTTGGACAGTTAATTTTTTTTACAGCCTTGGTAAATTTTATATTCCGCACATATTATGCAGAAGAAGCGAATGTACATGCTTACGTTATTAAATTAAAAGTAACAAGTCCATAATTCACACAATTTTGTATTTAACGCTGTATTTGGGAAGTAAAAAAAATTAGACATTATGCTGTACTTTACTGTACATCTGGTAAACTTGTAGTATACCCGACAAACACGACTTACAAAAACAGTGCATTTTTATTGTATAAATTTGCTTGTCATAACAACTGGCTTGTTCAACGTTGTTTGAATCCTTTTTTCCTACTTACTTACCAATTACCAGGAAGTACCAAGTACCAATTACCAAGCGGCATTTTGCGTGTATTGTGGTTTTGTGCTGTATAGCTGTATTTGTATGACATTGTGTCAATTGGATTCGAAAAAATTTTAGATTCTGTTTTCTGTCTAGAAATCTAGATTTCTAGATCTAGATACTACCAGTACGGATTCCGAAATTCCCTTTGACAAATCAATTTGTATCTTTTCACCGGTTTTACTGGTCGAATTTCCACTGGACGAACGCTCGGCAAATAGATGAATGAATGATGAATTTGAGTCAGTAGTATTGTTAACCTAGTTCGCTGTGTTTCTCTATTTTTAGTCTGTTCGTTGAGTAGAATTTTATGTAATTTTGTTTTATTTTATGTCATTACATGACCCTATTATAAAATAATTTCCTTTTTGTTTACGCCTAAAGTCCCTTCTAATATCAACTCTGTAAGGGTTAAGGAATCCTTTTAAGTCCCATCAGTTGTTTAAGTACCACCTTAGTGTCATAGGTGTACGTATGAATACGGAGGAATTCTCACTTTTTAGGATTGTTTTTACTGGAAGCTCGTTGGTTTGTTCTCGTTATCATAAAAATAACTAGAAATACTTACATAATTGAATATTTCCTCCAACAGCGTATTATTCCGTTGGGCTTGTTTTATTCAATTTGCATTTATTTACTTTTACCAAAGTACATAATCACAGTCTTCAATACTCTATCTAAGTGTACCACGTTAATTTGACAGCCATTACTACAATTTACAATACCGTTTATGTAACCATAATTGCTTGATTTTACTTTCATCCTTCGAAAAAAAATCATCTGTCATTGACTTACATCTACAATTACACCAAATTACTATTTCCTTCGCAAATCCTACAAGTCCAACAGTACAATTGTATAGTAAATATCACAAATCATACACACAATGGATCCTCCAGTTATCCCGATGCGACCAGGTCTCTGGAAGACAACGGACAGACCCTACTTGTACAATCCAACGGGTCCCATAAATAAGCTTCACCGAGACCTACCCTGGCAAATTCCGACAGAATTGGCGGACTCCATTAACAGTAACGTCATAGCACAAGAGGAAGGCCTGGAAGTACTGGATCTTCTGGGCAAAGGGAGTTTCAGTGCAGTTTATGTGAGTATACCTCAATATTTTTTGTTACATCAATAATTTTCTGTTCTTGCTATACTACAACTGCAATGGCATCTGTAAACACTAAAAAAACTTTTCCACTTAAAGCAACATCGTTATTTTCCTGAAGACAAAAAAAAACATATGTACCGTCTCCCATGATGCCAATGAATGTAACTTTCACCAACTTTCTTTCGTGTCATTCAACCATTTCTTTTTGTATTTTTTTTCTCTCCGTGTATCCATCCAGAGAGGCTACTGGAAACCTCACAGACAGCACGTGGCGGTAAAAATCTATGAAAAACCTCGGCAGAATAATCCATCCCAGGCATTACCAGCTCTGGAGAAAGTGACGGCGGAAGTGGATGCCCTCAAATGCTTGAAGCACCCCAACATCATGGGTTTCTTTGGGGCAATGGAAACCAAATATAGAGTCTACCTAATTTTGGAATTGGTGGAAAGGGGGAATTTATTGCAGTATCTCAAGTCCGAGGGAGCTCAGGGGGAATCTCATCAAAGTCAAAAATGGTTTGCTCAGCTTGTCAGTGCGATGGCTTACATTCACAGGAAAGAGATTGCTCATAGGTGATTCCTTTGCCCTTTAGTCATATTACCAGTTTCCTTGTAGGTTTTTTTTTTTTTTGACTATTTGTCACTTTTCCAAGATTGTCAGCACTTTTGAGACCCTGGAGAAAGCTCTTGCCCAAGGACAGATTCATATTGATTATTTTCGTTTGCAGGGACATTAAATGCGAAAATATTCTCTTGGACAGAGATTTAAATATAAGATTGTCGGATTTTGGATTTGCCATAGCAAATATTACTTGGTTTGAAGACTGTGCCAACGATGTCTTTATTAAGGTATTAAGCACGCCACAAGTCCTGTTTACTAAACTAAGTGCTATGAAAGTTCCGTTAGCAATGTGTTAAGGGGAAGATTCAAAACAAAATTTATAATTAATTAATTTTTTGTTTTTTGTACCGAAGGTGGATGAATTCTGCGGTTCCTTAGCTTACATGTCGCCAGAGATTGTGAAGAAGATCTCATACTGCCCCATCCTGAGCGACGTCTGGTCCGCCGGAGTAGTTCTGTACGCCATAATCTTCGCCAAGTTCCCCTTTGAAGAAGTGTCCATTGACAATATTGTGAAACTCTGTGCAAAGTACAGATCCCCCTCAGCAGCCAAGCTCACTCCTCAGTTAGAAGATATATTCCGGTCTATTTTCCAGCCGGAGGACAGACGGATAAGATCTTACCAGCTGCTGGAGAAGAAGTGGTTGGAAGCGGAAACTAGTGCCATATTCTTGGGCAAAATGGCTCATATGAATGAGGAGGAGGCAGAGAGACATCTGAGATGGAATGAGGAGATGGTTCCAGAATCTATTTTAGAGGAATTAACAGCATGATGTGAAACATTCTCTTTTGCCTTTCTCTCTCTCTCTATTCGTCTTGGGCTCTGCTTCATATGTCATGGGTGTTTTTTTGCATTTGAGTCTTACATATCTAGTACTTACTCCATGTGTACAAAGTTTTTCTTCTATGCGGCAAAAGTTTTTATACTTGCTATTTTAAGAGAAAACTTGTGTTTTTTTGGGGGGCCTGCGTTTACTTGGAGTGGTTGGGATCTAATTGTTATTACTTTCCCCTACTATGTTACCGTCAAGTTGTCAAGTAAGGCTTATGTGTAGTACTATTAGATGCAAAATTGCTACTGAAGTGAGTCATAAAAGCGGCAATAAATAATTTTTAGAATCACATGAGATTTTGACAATATGAGCATATATCTGTACCAATTTTTCATACAGAAATACATATACACTTTATTCAAAAAGATAATAGGGGTATATGAGGTTTTCACACCATCAATGTACAAAAAGGTTACGAGTAATGAATTTTTTTAAAGGTACAAAAAAGTTACTTACGATGTTACGATCGTCGTATTTTTTTACATTTTTTGTTTTCATTTGATTGCGACAAAAGTAATAGCAAATGAACAAATGAGGCTCGGTCCACACACACACAGTTTTTCAACTTCTTTCTTCTTTTTCTTTTACATTTAAATGGGCGTATAATTTTTGACCTTCCGGTAAAATTCTTGGACACTTCTTTTCTGTCTTCTGCCGCCATAAAACTAGTAAATTGGTGCGGGGTTCAGCCCCTGATTCTAGCTTCATCTTTTTGGGAACAGGGGAGGTACAAGTTTCGATTTTAGCCGATCCATTACTGGTTGGAAAACCAAGGCAAAATTAAAATGAAACACTATTATTTCTTTTGTCTATAAGAGTACGTGAGCACAAATGTTGGAAAGTATAATGAAACGCTGGGCAATACCTGGAAGATCGTTTAGATTTAATGTCAGAATTTTTACTCTCTCCAGACTCTCCACTGTCTTGGACTTTATCTTCTTTTCGATAGCTATCCATGAAGCATTCCAAAACACTCTCATGTTCAGGTGAGTGTAAGTTAGCCCGAAGGTATTTTTCTATTTCCGCGTAAACCACTCGCCATTGCTCGTCTCTAAAATTAATTAAGTTGTATGTTGTATTTACGTAAAACACGAGTCAGTTTATAATTTCGCTGTACCTATATATTGTTTTCATGCTATCCAACATCTATAGGTATCACATCATCACATGACAATAAATGAAAGCACTCACTTTTTATGACCCTTTTTAAGTTGTGAAGATGAGACGGGAGGTGGTTCTCCTCTTACTTCTATTGCCATTAAGGACCAAAAGGCCTTTTCGCAATCCACTTTCTGCATCTCATCCAATGTGTCCGATGGGAAAAGTTTGAAAAGAACGTCAAGGTGCTACAAAATTACAATCAACCATGAGTTTAGAAAAATCTAAAGCAATTTTACATGAAAATAAAAGAGACTGCAGCGTACCACAGGAAGGGAGAATAAAATTGATCCACTGATGGTCATAGGCCAGTACGCTGTCTTCCGCCACAGCCGCTGCTTGCATATTTCATTAGGTTTTACATCTAACCGAGTGTCACCGTTATTATTACTGCTAGTGCTTCCATGATTGTTACGACGAGATTTATCAGCAACAGAAGTATCACTTGAAGGGTAAGGAGCGAGCAAATTATGCTTCATGAATTCCACAAAATCCTAGAATACGAACAACAGTAGTTTTAGACAAGATGAAAACGTAACTTATAAAAAAAAGCTTTGAGACGATGAGCACTGAGATTGTATCCTCCTTGCTTGATAAAACTTACTGGAATGCGATAATCAGTAACACGACCACCTCCACCTTCAGAAATTGATGGAGGGTCTTCCAACACATTCCTGGTCGTTTCAATCACATGCATCCATATTTCTCCTCCGTGGGTCATCAACACATTGCAGCTGGCCTTGGACACTAAAACACCGAAGATAATAAAATGTTGGATTCGCATACTTTTACATGCGTAATATGTGTGTCATAATTTTGCCCACCTTTTTTTACAGCTTCAAGCCAAACTGAACGACCGCTTAAAACGAAATTGCTTAAGCACGTGGTGGGACGGCTGCGAATGTAATAAAAAATTATTTTATGATGATATCAATTACAAAATATTCCTGTAATGGCTATGAAATTACATACCTTATAACCTCTACGGGAGTAGTCCGACAAGCAGTATTACATAAATTTGTAGCAACTCCTTTCGGAGTAGTAGGGCCGGCCCATTTCAGCAGCTGAGAATCGCTCGCTAAACGCGTAAAATATTGAATGAAATAACTTCGGAAAAATATGGTTTAGTTTCTTCTTATGAACTTAACTTACATGGGCCTAATCGTGGGTGGAATAGAGTAACATCATAATTCAAAGATGAACTGGCATTGGCTTCTTCTTTCATAGGTATTCCCGTAACCGTGGTGGTGACCAAATCATGGTGAGATACACACCTAACATACATCCAGACAAATTACAACCTAATTTTAAAACCACCTAAAGCTTTAAAAATTATTATACATACATATAAATACACTTACAGCTGTTGCAGTTTCTCGTGCAAATCAGGAGCTGCTAGAACCATAGTCTCGAATTTGGCTATTGGTGAAATCTACGTCACAACAGATAAACAGATAATCATTAGACAGATTATTTTTTAATGTATAGTTAAGCTAAAAAGCGAATAAAAAGATCAGAAGCTTACATCTTTTGGTGGATGAGGTAACACGCGACTTAAATGTTCCTTTCCTACCGGATGCAATGAGATTAAAGTGAATTCTAGCTCATCAATGGGAATTTTCCTACAAAAAAAAAAGGAATTCATAACAGCAACGTCTGTGATGTGTGTTTGTTTACTAAACTTTGTACCTTTCAGTAACCAGCGCCGCTTGATTATTTTTGGTCAGACTTGTTAAAACTAATTCTTGAATGTCAAAATCTACAAGACAGGATGTAATACACACAATCCTTCCTTTGTTGACTAGCCGGGTCTGTAAAATAAATTCAAAGAAATTACACTTTCATTGTTTCATCTGAAAAACGTTTCTGTGCAATGTCACGCATTTTTGGTCATACAATGAACGTACTTTCGGGTTTCTACTACTCCCTTTCCCGGCCATGAGCTTGGCTTGACTTGGAGTTGGGTCGGACAAACCTTTGATGGCTGAAACAATTCCAACTTGCACTGACCCCGCGGCCGCTGTAGGCGGTCCAGCAGCGGCAAATGCTTCCTGCAGCTAAAGAAAATCAACCATTCATTTTTGAAAATCACTTATTCTTTATAATTATACCCAGGTAGATTATTAAACACATAAACTTACAAATCCCAAACTCTGTTGTGCTCTGGACCAATCATTTAACGAGATTGCTTTCTGAGGATTACTAGAGATCATCCTAATTAGTCTCTCCTCACCGAACAGATCCCAAACAATGCGGGCGTACTCCAACGTACTTTCTGCCACGCAATTCCAAAGGCATTTCATGACGGAGGGTAAAAACTGGAAAAAGCCAGAGTTGGTTCCGGTTCGATTTCCTATTTCAATCTCGATGGTGACCCCGGTCAAGTCCTTCATCGGTTTGCAATGATCCAGCACGAAGATCGTCTTGCGGTAATTGTCCCCCATCTTTACCTGAGATTTTACTCAGCGGGGACGCTTAGGAGAGAACAATTTTATAGGTTCGCCGTAATCACACTATCAAACTCACACCAAAGGTAAATTCAGTAACCAAAAGCTGATTTTGCGATGTAGGTTGGGAGTTGTGATTGTGAGGTTTTGACACCAAAATAACACCAAAAACCAAAACACCAAAAGTCTTTTTGTATATAAACAAAATCCAAAATCGAATACGTCTCGTTTCAAAAAAGTGAGTGAGACACGTGGATTATTTGTAATTTGTATGTTCCTTCTTATTTCAGTGTCTCCGTTAACCCGTCCATTTTTTAATTGAGATGTTTTCCGGAGCCTGCAATAATCCTGCATACATTTAATTGTGTAATTAAAAATTAAATTGTTTAATTATTTTATGACTCAGTTCAGTAGAATGTAGAATTCTCAATAAACAGAAAAAAGCCTGGAGACTTGGAGAGTTTTTTTTTTTTTTTTGCTGGAGTCGCTCCGGCAGAAATTCAAATTTCCTGCGCTTTTACTTATCGGGGAAATTTTAAATCTGGAAATCTACCTAGTTTTTTTTCGCCTTATTGTCTCCTTTTGCTTTTTATTGACTCTCTCCTCTCCTGTTTTTTCTCATTCTGAAGTTTCAATTTTCTCAGTTTGTTTCGTCTTATTTTAAGGTTTACAACAGCAGGTCAGCAGAAAGTTATTTCAAAAAGTTATTTCACTAACAAACGGATCCCGAAATCCGAACCCCCGTATATCACAATTTCCGAAAAACTGCAGAATTTTGAATTTCTTCGGTGATAAGCACAATTACTAAATAAACAAGTGAATTCCAATGCGAATCGATAAGCGATTACAATCGGCAATAGCACACGAAGTACATTTGTAAAATTTTGTGGTAGTTGACCCCGTGTATCCTCATCACATCAGTGTATTGTATGTTTCTGACCCCATGTTCAATAAAAAGCGTTTGGCACTGATATTGTGACACGAGAGATCTCCTTTATCTACCTTGAACGCGTTGGTTTTTAGTTATTCGGAGGAATAAAGTATTTGATAATAAAAAACTGATCATCTCAGAGTTTCGCCATGATTTTGAAACCTGGTCTCACATCCCTGTCTTCGTCATCCAGAACAAAATCCATGATGGGTCACTGTATTCATTCTCACAGGAAGTAGAAATTGTATATATTTTGCTTCCTCTGAGAAAACCCTAGAGAGTTGGATCACTGTTTGGTTCATCGTAGACGTTCAGAAAAGCTCCTTAACACACATGCTGCATGGTGTGCATACATGTTTAGAATAAATTAGACAGTTTTGATCATTTTATTATAGATTACCTACAAGTTACAAGAAAGATTATTCATTGATTGTCTCATACCAAACATCATTTTCAATTCTCAACCAGCGTTATTTGTCAAGCCGTTGTTTGTTGAACCTACTTGAAACTTGAATGTTTCTAAATGATTTGCTAAACACAAGTGAAATTTGTTGTTCCACCTGTTCGGAGGGTACAGGAGAAATTGTAGCAAAATATCTTTGTTATTCCGTCTTTGAAAGTGCCAATCACTAGCAGGGAAACTGTAATTGTGATCCCTTATAATTTAATTTGCTTTGATACACAAAATCCAAGTTCTTCCAAACAAGTCGAGTCATAGCCGCTAAAGGTAATACCATAGCCTCCAAATATTTATTTTGGTGTACGTATATTATGTATGCATATATTTTGCGTAATATCGATAATCAGTGTGTACACATACAATTGGGGCATGAAATTCCATGTAATTTTTTTCGTTGTTTGACTCAGGTTGGGATTAAAAATGGAAAGCAGCCAAGATATTGCAGAGCCAATGTCCCAGAGCTCCTCAGCTGATAAATCTGAGTGCTCACTGGAGTCATCAGAAGCTAGAAATGGAGCTTGCATCGACATTCTTCCGGATGAATTACTTGAAAATATTTTTGGGAGGATTTCTCATTATTCTGATTTGGATAATGTGAAGGCTGTTTGTCGACGCTGGAGTCGGGTAGCATCAAGTAATGCTTTAAGAGTATTTCGGACCTTTTCAAGCTAACCCATTGTGTATTGTATGGATTTATTTATTTGTGCACTCAATATTTCGACTTTGTATTTATTCTAATTACAGAGGTTGTCGCAAGTTTAAAATTAAGCTTTGAGAAATCCATACACGACGGTCGTCTTCAATGCGAAGTAGTGTCGGCTGTCTACGATGATTCTCACCGTGTTGTGGGTCCGTGGATATCTGAGCGTTTTGGCCACATGTGTTGCTATTATGGTACGTAGTCTAAGCCAATAAAATGCATAATATATTGTCGTGCAATGGAAATTGAAAGCACTTTATGCAATGAGCTTTTGCATTTCAGATCGCTGTATGTATGTCATTGGGGGAACCACTCACACTCCTACAACTTTCAACGACATGTGGAAGTTTAACTTAAGTAATAGGTCGTGGGAAAGATGCATAACTTCAGGGAAATATCCCACACCTAAAGCGCTAGCTTCGATTGTACAATATAAGGACAATTTTGTTTTATTCGGTGGATGGGCACACCCTCCCCCGTATCCTTTGATGCAGCCTTGGAAAATATTTGATGAAATGCATATTTATAACACCACAACAAATCGGTGGTCTCAAGTGATTGCAACTACAAGTCCTAATCCCTGCGCTGGTCACTCGGCCTCGGTTCATGGAGATCTCATGATAGTTTTCGGTGGTAGAACATTCAATCAGGAGGAACAGTCATACCCGATGTAAGTAAAAAGCAATTATTTTTGCCATTTGTAATATTTTAAGCCTTAAGAATGATAGAAATTCGGTCTTCGGGTGGGTCATGTTCAGTCTCAGTCTTGTAAAAGCGTGATTTTATTTACACGTCTGTCGCTTAATTTGTCTATAGTTCAAATTCTGCGTGGGCCTTCAGTTTTACAACGGGGGAATGGTACCCCGTCATTACTCAGCAATCTCCTCAACCCAGATATGGCCAAACTCAAGTAGCCATAAGTGATAATGACGCTTTAATAATTGGAGGATGTGGGGGTCCAAATCAAATATTTTCTGACGTTTGGCTCTTGCATTTTGAATTTAATGGACGGCGAGTAAATGGTACCTGGAACAAAATGCAGAGCAAACACCAGAAGAATGCCTTGCCTCAGGACTTTCATTACGCTGGCTGCAAGGTAGGAATGAGTACTATTTAGAGTATTTACATTCACTGTTCCTATAGATTCCTTTGCGATATTTTTTAAATCTTTGAATTGCATTATTTACATTTCTATTTACAGGTAGGTTCAACTGTGGTATTCTGTGAGCGATTATCTCCTCGCTCACCTTTTCTTGCCTTTCTTCACTTCGACAACTCAACTCCGCCTTCGGATCCGCATCATGCTCCTAACCTGCATTATCAACAGCCGGAAAATGTAGTTTTCGAAGCCAGTCATTCGCGGTCATATTTTCACTCGCGGTGTTCCTCCGGATTACGGCAGCAAACAACTGCTACTATGCCCATTTATACGTTGGATATTTCAAACGTGAGTTAGCACTTGCATTTTTCGTGGATTTCAGTAAGAAATTGTGCTTCTGCTTTTAGTTTAGCTAAAAAATAGTTCAGACATGGGAAAAATAACTTTCTATCAATGAATTGGAAATGCAAAGTGATTTCTTATTTTCCCGCAGGTTTTAACGGATGGTACCGTCGAATGGACTAAGGAGCCTGAGTCTTCTCCGTTTCGGCGTCCCAAGGAAAGGCTTTTGTACTCCATGGTAGTCGGCCGAGCGGAGATTGTCATTTTTGGTGGCTTCTTTAAAGACCCGAATGGTATGGCCTGTAGAGTTTCTAATGATGTCTTTATTCTGAAGACAATTCACAGGAATTATTGACCATCTTATTCACCCTGCGTTAGGGCCTTCTGATATTCTAATCACACAAATTCTTCATTTATACTTGTGTAGAACTAATACTTCTTGCATATAGTTGACGGTCGCTCAGAGGCTTTAATCGTAGGTCACGTAGTAAATACTTAAAATACAATTATTATCATTGAATTTTTTACTTTCTGTTTATCATCATGTCATTTGCGTAAAGTTTTGTTTATTTCCTCCTTTGTAAAATATGTATGTACTTGTGTATTCCTTGTCGAATCACCAACAAAAACCAAACTTATTACCAAATATTTAGTTATTTGTCTACGAAAAAATATTACATTATAATAACATTGCTCAATCTTATCCACTACACGCTACACAACGTGTGATTCGTACTTTGTAATCAGTCATTGGGTGTATTTTCATCTCTGCTCACACAAATAGCAAAAACGAAAATATAACGGGAACGCCGTGTAGTAATCATAAATCATAATCAGTACTACATATAACTGTACATGCATATTTGCATAACGTAGTTAGTGAAAAAATGTAAATCCTGTGTTTACTGTGTGGTAGTATTTAACCTGAAAAACTAAAATGCTCCATCGTTTTTTAACAGTGAGAGTCTATGTGCAATGAAGTTTTGCGTTACGTCGTTTTGCATATTTGTTAAGCTGTATTAAATTTTAGAATTAGCTACCGTGAAATGGTTGAAAACCCCCACAGCAAAATTCTTGATTAAAATTGTTTCATTTATTTTTTACGAAACAGTCAGCAATTCACGGCAGTTTCTCATTATTCTATATATGTACTATTCCCCGCATTCCCTAGTGGCTCATTCTCCCATTGCATGTTGTGCAATTTCACAATTGTACTTTACAATTGTAAATTTATACGTAGTTAATACACGTATGTACATGAGTTCAAAATAATAACCTAATACTTTTGTGCCCTTCTAAACACATGCCACCAATCAATCGAATCGGCCTAGCCAACGTTTACTACCAACCATACTAAACATTGAAGGCTATGTTTGTAATAACAGTATGATGTAATTTGATTCTCTACTCGAAAAAATATATATTCTAATGGCACGCTAAAAAAATCGCTAATTTCTTTTTACACTATTAATTCATCATTTTATTTCCAATAATATAATAATGTTCCCCATTGACTTTGAAATGAATCATGAAGGGGTAGACTTGTTCAATTCAAAAGATCATAAAGATCAAATAATAAGTAATAACCATGCACATAATACATACTTTGTAGCCATTAAATGCTCTTTCCTCTAAATTTTATTACGCACCCTGTGAAGAATTTTTCAAAGGGAAATTGTTTGTATTTACGAGTTTTTTAATGTCCGCATACACGAGTTTTGTCTCTATACAAAAGTCCACGGATGTTCGTTCAATATTGTATGTGCACAATGTGTTTAAAAGCTTGTTAGTAGTTGCGGATTAACCAAAAAGTTAGTGCCATCAATATTTAAGCAATCTTATGCAGGCGTCTCAAGTGACCAAAAGTCTCTCCGAAATTTTAAGGCACAACTTGATATAAATCCACTGGAATCAGCCGGTTTAGCCGGGTGAAAAAAAAAGTTGTTCCGACAAACAATTACAAAATAGGAGTATGCATATATTATATGTAAATATGTATGTATGATGCATAATTTAAGCCCGAGAGAAAGTATACCGGGTTTATTTGATTCATAAAAGGCTGTCACCCCATGACCTCAAAGTTCGATGACCCCTTATACGCAAACTGAAATGTACCATTTTTAGTATCCAAGCCAATCACTTGAGTAACGCTAAAAATAAAATGAAGTATCCCAAAAAATGTTTGGGTTCAACGCAGTCTAAGTACATTAAAGTTGGCTCTTCCCGTCCCAAATCACAGTTGTGACAATAATTTCCCTTTTTTTCCCTTGCGATAATGAGACTGTTTACAAAATACAAAAAATAAACAATTCTTATCAGCAATTTATGTCTCTCTTTTCAACACTCTTTTAAGGTCTGCGGTCACCCCCATTTGAATGAGTGTTCCAAAAACACGCCCAAACTCCAATACAATAATATCCTGTTATGTTAACAGCGACTTTTATTTTCTTTTTTTTTGGCCCTTTTATATTAGACATATGTACGTGTAACTGCATACAAAAAGTCTATCAAAAGCCTGTGGGTATATAATCAAGCCCGTAAAAAATGTGCATGACAAGGCTGTTTAAAAAAAAAAAGAAGAAGACCCATACTTTTTTTTGGGGGGGTTCATCTGAAAAAAAGAAAAGGAAAGTAATTAATTAGCAGAGGAAAGAAATTCAGGTCAATGTAAAGGTGGTCTAATCATGGCGCAATTTAATAGTGTCAATCACATTATTCTTCATTCCACGGTATACATGAAAGACTATGCTTTTCCTTTGCTTTTAACGTATCTAAGGTATGTATACCTAATGGATATGTAATTACACGTAATATATATCTATTATTCCTTAGATTCTCTCCGTGTAAATTCTCCTCTTGTTTGACTCTTTCCCTCCTCACGATCTCTGACAGACGCTCATGAGGATTACCCCCAAAAAAAAGTGCTCTCTCCTATTCATGAATACACCAGAGGAATACACACATGTATTTTTGTAAAGGTATAGAATAAAAAAAAAAGGGCCAAAACTTTATAGCCCAAACCTTTAACCACGAAAGAGAAAGAGAATTTACAGTAAAAGAAAAAAAATACTAAAGAACAGCTGTAGCAAATGATCGAGACTTGGTTAGTAGTAGTATAAGAGAAGAAAAAAAAAGAGTTGTTGCATTTTATGCATGTAATTCCCTTGTATACCACATAACCCTTTCGTTACTCAGCTCTTTTTGGCATAGATGAGAGGAGAGAGGGAAGAAAAAACATGGCAAAAAGGAACGATATTATTGGCATTTTTTTTCTGTTACCAACTTGTTTTCCATCTGATTTTAAAACTCACTTGTATAGGTACTATAGTCATATGTATGTAATATTATTGGCTCACACACATATTTTGGAAGCACTTGTTCCCTCTTTTCGTCGTCTTCAAAGTCAAATAATGAACATTTGTTTTTTGTTGAGTACAAGAAAAAAAATCCCAGAGCTTTGCAATAAGCCTCTTCATATAATTAAACATGATCTCCTTCTCTCCCAAATCTGTCTATGAGATACCGGAGACTCTCCTTTATTTTTGAGTGCCGTATATATTTTTTTTTGGAAATAAAATTCTTGCTACTAAATACCTTTCTACATATGTTAGGGGTGTCAAGTGTACTACATGGATTTTTTTATGTCTTTCTAATACAGCTGATCACTCTCCACAAAAAGGAACGCAAACATTTTTTTGTGTGTCCTGAGGATATTTTTATATTGGGACAATTATGTAATGCACACGTATTTGAAGGGGGAAAAAGTTATTTGCAAATTGCGATTCAAAAAATGTAGATAAATACGAGAGATTATAGAGGTGTGAGGTATATGGAGACAAAATATACCTTTGGAGCATCATTTGGCTGTACAAACATGGTCTATGCATTTATCAAGATGCATAAAATATAGTCAGGGTGTCTTCAAAAGTATTATGAAATGGTTGGGGAGAATCGCGGAATGTAATGTTTTGCAATGGATGCAAAAAAAAAGGCGAATTTTATTTCTATGCCTAGTTGTCTCTTTATATTTGTGTACAATCTGGTCAGCCTCGGATGTCATATCTGTTTTTTCTCTCATTCCTCACATTATATCTGGTTTTCATGAGTGCTTCGCCGCTTTTTGTGTTATCGATATATGTACATATGTATATAGTATGATAATATACAGAAAAATCTTGTCAAAGTATTTTTTTATTTAATTTTGAACCCTTCAAAATCTCTTGTTTACCATCGTCTTATCTTCTTTTTAATCTCGTGCACTGGATTTCCAGGATGCTTGTCGTAGTGCAATTTACTCCCCTGATTTATCTCGAGTACTTACTGGAATAACATTTCTGTGAGTGTCTAATCATTTTTTGTGTTCTGGGGATTTTTTTCTATGACGAGGCATGTCTTTATGTATATTTTTTATTAACATGCTAATGTTATAATTCCCTTTAATTTCCTCGAACGGATTTGCATGGTAATAAATGTGTACGGGCAATAAGCACGTTCTGTATTGTATTCTTTATTATTTTTTTCCTTTTTGAGAGGGTTCCACAATTCTTTGGTTGCATTGCCCATTCTTCATTCTCTCCCCTTCGCACTTCCTTGTCATGTCCCAAACTCTGTAAATATTCTATGTATACGAGATTCTGGAGGAAATATAGACCCTCTCTGTTCAGGGGGTAGACCCATTCCCTTCACGTTTTTCGGCCTCGGAAATTACGTAGAAATATGTACACACACATGATAGAAAAATCCTATTTTTCACAAAATGCAATTGTGTCTACGTAATACATACATGCATAGGCCTGTTACAGTAGAATTGTAGGGGAAAGTTATAGAGAGGGAAGCTGACCCTATGGGAGGGAGGGGGAGAAAGAACAAATTCACGGAGAATGGCGTGATGGGGGCAGCAACCGAATGTGGAATGCAAAGAGGGTGAGAACGGAGGGTCTGGGAAGATTGTCGGAGAATATCAATGAAGAGACAGAAGGAGAGAAGAGAAGGGAGCAAAGATGAACAAAATAATCCCGAAGGGGATGACACCCACAGAGACGAGAAATGGGGGAAATGGCTCAAAAGAACGGGCGGAAGTGAAGGAAAAAGCCATATGGAGAGAAAGCGGAGAGATGAAAGAAGGAGAGTGGGAGGAAGGACGGAAATTAGGAGAAAGCAAGACAGAAGTTAAGAAAAGGTAAACCAAAAAGAGAACGAAAGAGACGAATAAGGACAAATAGAAATAGAAAAAAAAACAAGTGCTAGAAAGAAACAGGGCGACACAAAAGTAATAGAGAGAAATAGGCAGAAAAAAAGAAAGGGAGAGAAATAGGAAGGATAAAAAAGTGATAGAGAGAAATAGGCAGAAAAAAACAAATACAGACGAAATAAAAAAAAGTAATAGAGAGAAACATGCATAAAAAGTTAATAGAGAGAAATATACGTAAAAAGACAATAGAGAGAAATATACGTAAAAAGACAATAGAGAGAAATATGCGGAGAAAAGAAAGAGTAGAGAGATATGTATATACATACACAAAAAACAAAAGAAATATGACGAACAGAGTAATAGAGAGAAACAGACAGCAAAAAACAAATGGTATGAAAAAAGTAGAGTAAGAGACAGGAACGGACAGAAAAAAGAAATACAGACGAATTTAAAAAAAACGTAACAGAGAGAAATAGGCGGAAACAAGGGAATAGAAGACAAATAGGAAGAAAAGAAGTCGGAGATAGACAGAACAAAAGAAATGGAAAGAAAACGGCAACCAAGAAGAAATAGAAATAAATTGGAGAGGAAAATAAATACCGGTAAATAGATAGAAATACGAAATTAAAAAAATGTAGAATTACATAGACAGAAAGACAGAGAAAGACGGAAATATAATTGGAGGTAAAAAAAAATAGAAAGAAAACGAGGGAGAAATAATTGGAAATAAAAAAATAGAAAGAAAGCCAAGGAGAAATAATTGGAAATAAAAATATAGAAAGAAAGCCAAGCAGAAATCATTGGAAATAAAAAAAAATAGAAAGAAAGCGGAGGAGAAATCATTGGAAAAAAAAAGATAGAAAGAAAGGGAAAAAGTGACGGAGAAATGGCCAGGGTAAATGCAAATAAAAAAGAAAAGAGCAAAACAGAGAAAGTATCTGCGTGGGAACACATTGACGTCAAACTGCACTATAAGGACCCTCGTTAAGCGCAAGTACCTTTTAAGCCTAATTCAAGCTCTACCAAATTTGCCGAAACCTTTCAGCGTATACCTATCCCTCTTTTCACTTACAAATCTCCTCATTTGAGGGGAATTAGCTATACCAAAAAAAATATGACAAAGCGTCACATTTGTGCTTAAATGTATTTGAGCCTTTTATGTTCCTCTGTTACGTCAATAAAGGAGAACCTCCCTTCGCAAATATGAGCTGTGCATGATTCT
Organism: Disparrhopalites patrizii; assembly: GCA_034698585.1. NCBI lineage: Eukaryota > Metazoa > Arthropoda > Collembola > Symphypleona > Sminthuridae > Disparrhopalites > Disparrhopalites patrizii. Next base: position 1,794 of record JAQGBT010002486.1, on the reverse strand, counting down.
AAATGCGTCTGTACCCGTGCGTAAATGCATTTCAATTCGCTTTAAAAAAAAAAAGTTCGCTTGTACTCCTGTTCAAAAGGAACAGAATGGAGGTATGGTACATGGCGGTACGAGAAATTTTCTATTTTTCAACAGATCTACATGTATGTATGCTTCTACAAAATAATATCCAATATAAAAAGCATACAAGTGCTTCGTCACAGGAGCACTCTAGCAAATTGCCGTTGACAAAGTCAACCGAAACTGACTGCATAGAAATGCAATTTTTAGGTACTAAAGTGTGTGGGTCGAACTTTGTATTGTGGAACTTCAATTATATTTATGCACCTGTGCATTATTGACAGTTAACAACTGCTAGCAATTTTTTTTTGAAACGTCAAACCAACTTCTCAGCACTTTTCCGCCTTTTAAATGAAATATTCAGTCTTCTCTGCTGCAAAAGGCAAAATAATCCAGAATTTTCTTGAAGTTTTTTGGAAGGTGTGAGCGTGTGACTTTCTTCACGTCCAGCACGTGAGAGGCTTTTGAAAGACATTTGTAATTTTCCTTCTCTTGGCTATCCTATATTGGCTTAGCCCCTTAATGTCCTTGTTTCCCTGGGTAAAGTCTTGCTATTGACGTCCAAAAGGATTTAAAACAAACGATAGTACCTTTAGTATAGTAAACATTTAGTGGTAAACCTTTATTAGTAAATGCCCCATAATGGGATATGACATGTGAGTTTTGTCACTTGCGTTCAAAAAAACGTGTTCCCCCCCCTGGATTACACGCTATTAATAACTTCGGTTGGACCAGATTTGATTGGTTTATGTTGCACGAGCATAAAAAAGACGAACGTAATTTGTTCCTCATAATTAGCACCAATAAACCAGCCAGGAAAATTCGCTAGTCCAATTATTCAAGTGTCTGCCTTAATGCAGACGTTAAAGTGTAGCAAAGTTTCTGCACGTATTGTATTATAGATTTTTTTATCAGGTTCTTTTTTATCCATAACTACGCAAATATACGTTAGTATACGATATATATGTATACTATACATGCACATATTTTTCCGCATAATTTTCACTTCCGCGCCCCAAATGTCATTTGATTGAGTCATCTCAGTGGAACGGTCTTCATTCTGCGGAATGAGAAAAAAAAGAATTGGTGGTAATAATAATAAAAAAAAAGGCTAAACTGTAGAAGGAAGCGCGGGTGATAGAGCCCGTATAATTGTCTGTGTACTAACCAGGGGGAGGAAATACAACTGTATTGTAATTATTATTTATGCAACAAGATACGGATCTGCACGTATCTAGAGGGAGAAAGTTTGACAGAGAGGAGACAGCAGGCAGATGGAGAGGACGAAGGCAACGGGACAAAGGACCAGGGAGGGAGGAGAAGGACATAGAATGCGGAACGGGCTAAGAAAAAGTAGTAGGAACGTGACAAAATCGGAGAGAAAAGGGGACAAAAGGATCAGAGATTAAAGGGCAATGATGAGCTCCAAAAAATGTAGGTTTAGGAGGAAGAAGGAGGGAGAGATAGAGGGAGAGTGACGCAAACAGGAAAGCGGAAGAAAGAGAGAAAGAGAAGAAAAACAAGAAAGGGAGAAAGACAAGAAGAACGAGAGAAAGAGAAGAAAAAGAAGAAAGGGAGAAAGACAAAAAAAGAGAGAAAGAGAAGAAGAAGACAGGGAGAAAGACAAAAGAGGGAAAGAGAAGAAGAAAGGGAGAAAGACAAGAAGAACGAGAGAAAGAGAAGAAAAAGAAGAAAGGGAGAAAGACAAAAAAAGAGAGAAAGAGAAGAAGAAGA
>JAQGBT010002485.1:0-23827 GCA_034698585.1 Disparrhopalites patrizii | reverse complement strand
GCAAAATTCATTGCGGCGGTCGGCATAGGGGCAGTTGGTTTTGTGGCAGTTTGTTTAGGGGCAGGTAGCCGAACACGATATGTACATATACAAATAGGTACTATTTTTTGGAGCTCAGCAGACGATGAAACATACCTTCTGCCTTCCCAAAGCTGCCGGGACCAATTTGAAGGTGATAGTCCCCTCAGAGTTTTTCAGGATCTGGAGAACATCATCGGGAGTCTTGCCCTCAACAGAGAGACCATTCACTTCGACAACTTCATCACCAGGATAAATGAGGCCAGACCGATCCGCTGCCCCGCCGTGCATAACACGTGCGATGGTAATCTTGCCAGTCTCCTCGTCTTTTTTTATCGTAGCACCCTGCGACACACACCCAACATAGACATCACACGCATGTAAATCACACTTCAGATTCATTGAACATCCTCACACATTTGTTGAATGTCACATTTAAATATAACAAGAACAACTTGTCACAAACTGTTAGCAGCATCTCATGCCCGCCTAAACAGCTCAGTTCCCTTTCAGCATTTTTATCTGGAGCAATAGTGCATAAAAATAAATAGGTGCGCACCACCAAAGTGTTGTACGTAACAGCTGTCTGGCGCAAGCACACAATTTTAAAATGCTTGTAGCTGGAAGCATTCAATTCAGAGTATTAACAAATTAAAACAAATTTGAGTCCAGCACAAGAGAGTTAGGGGGATAGTGTGAATTATTAATAGCATCCGCTTCATGTGTCTGGCTACGAACCCACCCATGTCATTATTTATTTCCCAATCAATCAAAGCAGAATTGCGGAGTCGGGAAGTTACATATGTATAGATATATTAACAAAATAATCAATAACAAAAACTTATATACTTAGAGCATGCATCAGCAAAATTTTATTTGACATTGTCTGACTGTTCATCCATATAGTATTTCGCAATTTAGTACGTAACTTTTAAAATGAGAACATTTCCTACTGATTCTTTTAAAGTTTGTACCAATACAACTTCCTGATTTTTAAACAAACTTTGTTGAAAATTTTGAGGCTAAAACCACATATGCATATACATATGTAGGTAAGGTACATATTCACCTGCATAAATATCTAAACAGTTCTTTCATGTGCAATGCAAGGCTCCGGAGGCTGGAGGCATATTGAACGAACTACTGGAATTGGAACTACACATGTCCATGATACATACAATGTATCAAAGTTGTACGGCACATATACATATATACGCAAATTCTGTACATGCTCGTTTGCCGCCCTTGCTTCTTTGCACGTCGCATTGCCTCACACAAGACGAAAGTGACATAACTGATGTGAATATGTGGGAGGTGCAAGTGTGGGATGCATTTCAAATACCCTGGCTAATCTGCAGTACATGACGGGTAGAATCGTAGAATAGCCATATCGGAAACGGCTGTTTTCATTTACGTATGTGTTGAGAAAAAATGAACGTTTTCACAAGAAGCTGTGTGAGAAGTAACACGTGTGAAAACTTTCAAAAAAAATTCAATAGCAAGCCAGTGTTAAAGCGCTCATTCACGTAGGTTCATACGCATATATATAATTGGGTAGAATTACATGAACGGCAACCAGATCTTTCTCATCGTTTTTCACACCTACATACTGAAGAAAGTTCTCCATTGAAGTTGGATAAAAACAAGCTGGATTACTAAACTTGTGAGATTAAAATTCATGGACAAGAATTAATGGAATAGTCGCAAAACTAGCAACGGCAGCTTATGAGCTTTTAACCGACAATAAATCTACATTTAAGAAGATTCCATGATTTTTTTCAAACATGCTTATACCTAGTATTCAACTTGTTTTACCATTTAAATTAATTTATGAGTGTATGTGTGCCTTTACTAAATGATAATGTTATCATTTAAACGGACATATCCCTGTTATAACACCTTTGTTGTTTTTAATACTCTCTGGTGCAGGATTGACACTATTAGTTACTAACTACTATCGCAAGGAAAACTATAGTGAAGTAATGGGCCAAGTAGTTGCAACCTGAAAGACTGAAACAGCAAGTGAGGAAAAGGAAAGATGATGTGATATCAATAGTTGGAGATATACCCTGACTTTGCGACGGCATGTGCAGATGATGAGCCTTGGCTGCGATCTAAGTTGTTGTTAAAAGATGTCTGAGTTGATACAAAATCTGGCATTCTGCCTGACTGACACCCAGTAAAAGAATACAGGATTTTCATGCTTGGTGAATTACTGCAATCTTTCACCTACATTAAGTAGCATGCTCAATGTAGTAGAAAAAGAGTAATAAAAATACTACAAAATTACAGTTAACATCTGAGAACTTGTATTTTAGCGTCTGGTACTTTCTTTGGCAGTAACAGTAATGGTAGTAGCTGTTAATATGTATTAGCAATGAGTAATAGTGGTAAGTAGCTGTGTGGTAGTAACAGCAAATGTAAACAAACGACACCCATATTTTTGAAGAGGTTCTCTTACCACAATCGGTTCAGCCGTTTTTGCACCGTCCTTTTACAATTCGTAAAAAAAAGTTTGCATGAAAGACAAGAGGCACAAAAGTTACAAGGGCGAATCCACTATTGATACGACATACTAAATTATGAATGACATGATAACAAAGTATGAAACACGAGCATATTGTAAAATAATCAAAGATTTACCAAAGGTTCATTGGATTTGACCAATTGCACAATTTTAATCGTTTCTTCAGAGTCGTCACCGTCATACTCGTCGGGTGGAGGGGGATCAGGAAGTTTAGGCAAATAATCTTTTTGAGCGATTATGTCATGGGAGTAGAGAAGACCTTGAAGATGAGGGCTTTGCAGGAGTTCGAAGAGATCCAAGCATTCTGGATTCTCTTCATTAGCGACGGGGGAAAGCAGTTCCATCACATCCTCCGTGACTTCAACGGAATTCGAAAGGGTGGGATGGAAACGGTCATCCTTCTCCACGATGGAGTTGTGAACTTTAACCAAGGCATGAAGCTCACGGGATTGGAGAAGATCGGAGAGGAAGCTGATTTCTTCGTCGGAACCTGCTGGGACGTTTGCACGAGATTCTTCTAGTGTCACTAGGAGTTTGGCTAGCACTGAAATTACAAATTACGACAATTAAATAAGTATCACAAAGCGCACACTACCGAAAACTAGACGTTGACAATGACATTATTGCTAGAAGGGCTAAAAACTTTTTCTGCTACACAAGAATCAACATCATTGTTGTTTAGCTGCTTATTAAATGTACAAGAAAATATATATATATATATAATGTATTTAATAATTTATTGTTATACAAATTTGCACAACGACAAGATCTATTTTTAGTGCTACTTAATATTAGGAACATACATATACATATGTATGTGTACTGTAAAGTACATACATTACATGCATGTCACCAATTAGTTAGCACTAATTCGCTTGCGGTGAAATTACATTCAACGAAAAATAGTTACGCTATGAAGAATCAGATTCATCAATGGAGGACGAAGAGTTAATTTAATTTCAAATTACAACTTACATTTACAATGTAACTTCTGAAATTCCATTACAACTCCTGTTTTCCTAGTTAGGCAACGGTTGCAAGTTGCCATTACAAGGAAATAGGCTCACACTCAAACATGAATAATTTTGCATCCCAGGGATATAATTTCTATTGAGAGTTCTTCGTTAACACGAAGTTCCTGCATAAAATTGCATTTGTATTGCTCGATTGCTTCCATAATCGGACGAACACCCCGAGTATTTCTCTTCCCCTTGCGAACCAAAGTTATCCCATAAATGATACATTGACAGCATTTAAGCCTTATACAATATTAATGAGTGAAAACCTATATTTAACCCACTCCTTTCGTCTCCACCGAGAGTACCCAACTATACTCCCGTCCCTCTCTTTCCAATCAATACGGAGTGAAAACCGATGTTATAAATAATGTATCAACTGAAAAAGATATCATCCTCTATATTTAGGACAAACTCAAACCTCTCTTAAAAGCTCCTATGTATTTCTCCTACAAAAACGATTGTGCAAAAGTACAGGCAATAACAAAGGAGTAAAACACACCCGAGAATTTCACAACCGTATATAAAAGCCCTACTTTCATTCTCCCTCCACCGGAAAAATAATCTATACACGAAATATAGGGAAAACTGGAACAAATGAACAAAACCTTTCTGGTTTACTCCACACACGCAATGACCATGAAATGAAACAAGGAAAACTAAGAAACTTACCCGGATCCCAACGTTGTGTATCCAACATTTTCATAAATATATATGTAATCTTTCTATTTCACCACAAAAAAAAAAAAAAAAACGGCTACAAAAATTAGGGCACCGTTGTTACTTAAAAGAAAAGAGATTCTTTGTACTAATTAAAATGTCCATGATGACACATTCACACGAGTATAAAATCACGATTTTTTTCCGAATGACTCAAGAGCCCTGGAAATCGAGAGAATTATTGAGCAGAATGAAAATTTCTAATTTTCATCTCCCTCCCACACTTTCTCCAGGGCGTATACACCTTGGAAAATAAATTAGATGTTGGCGAGACGTAGAAAAAAACAACAAAAAATTGTCACGGAACGGTGAAAACGAGAAAAAAGAGAGAGAGAGAGAGAGAGACAGGAAAACCTGAGGAATTTCACTTGACTAACTTCCTGTGTGAAAATGGAAATAATGGCAGTTGGACCCCCAAAAATTTGACAGGTGCGAGTCTCATGATAGAAAATGGAGCATAATAAATTGAAAAAAAAACGGAAGTTTGTATCCAATTTAAAAATTGAGACAGGAAAACGGTTTTTTTCTCCGCTCCTCAAGTCCAAAAGGATGTGTGTGTGTTGGGAGAAGCTCTTGAAGTGAGACTGAAGGAGCGAGCGAGAGAGAAAAGGGAATAATAATAATAAAGAAAAGATTCTCGAGACTCGCCCGGGTGCGAGAGAAGAATGGGAAAAAGGGGGAAAGAGGCAAAGAGGCAAAACCACTGCAATTGACGTCAAACGGACGCGCCCTCTCCCGGCCGCCCTCCCAATCACCTCCCCTTCCCTTATTTACCCATTTATATCCCACTTGTGCATACATTTATTTGTCCAGTCCTAGAATCCTCCAGCACTCCAGTCCTTTTCTTTTCTCCAGGAACGAACGGGACATTGTTTATTTTTATTTATTTTATTGAAATTTTACTATGCCATATAATATATGTATAAGCTCAGTCTAAAGAGTTAATAATTTGCAATTAGTCATTGACTTTATCAAAGTTTCATGCTTTCTCCAAAAATGAAAGTCCAGTAACGTTGTATAATTGCTGATCAAAACGTTTACGCTGGAAGCCCTGGTTTGCATTTTGAACGGTCTAATAAGATTAAAGTGAGTGAAGTAAAATACATAATTGGAGGTGAATTTTCGATTGCCCTATTTTTCATAAATGATTTCGAGGAATGACAAAATGCAGAATAAATAGCCCGGGTTTGTAGAACATTTTTTGTGCATGAGATAATCGTGTGCGTTCAAATTGTAATTGAGTAATGTTGACCTTTTTATTACAAAAACTACAGTACACGGGTTAAGAGGGACATCTTAGGCGTAGAATTGTTTTAGATTAAATATGGGAGTATATTTAATAAATCCAGGGTGAAATACGAAATCTCACCATATCATCTCACCTCAGAAAAAGTGACCATCTCCCAAACTCCCAACGCAATCATGAAGGTGTATATAGGTGAGTGCTTGCTTTCTCTTTTGAAACTGGGTCATTTTTTGAATTAGGGCTCGCTTGATATGGTCAGATTTTGTACATCACTGCCGATATATTTGTATAAATGCTCGATTCGTTTACATGCAATACGGTGCCCAAATACCACAAAATAATGTATGGAAATTTGTAGTGTATGTTGAAAGTGATTTATCGTGTAGGATGTGTATTTTGAATGTTTTAATGTATACTTAAATGAAAGCTGATGAAGACGAAAGCTACGCAAGTATTATAGGTTTTTAGCGTTTTTTAATTCATTCTTGCACACTGTTTTTTTGTATATTTTACATGTCTATATATAATTTACCGTCACGCATGTATGTACACGCTCGAATAATAACATATACAAAAGCTATGTACATACATATGCACTCGTATCTCATATGTTACACCATCAATTTTTTACTTCGCTCCTCAAACAGGGAAATATTAAAGTGCTTTGGTTTCATTTTAGATCCATGGCGCGTAAGTAATAATTAAATTTTGTATTGATTCCAGGCAGAAAAAAAAGAAAAATTAAATACAACCCCAGAGTTTGATTTTTAAATTGAGTATCAACAAATACCTCAATTGTAAAATATTAGTATAAGCTATAATTTCCAGATACCCATCTTTTCTCATTTGTTACTCAGTTAGCAAATATACCCATGGATAGGCAATGTGCAAAATTCGAAATCTCAATACAATTCGAGAATGAGCAATGATGTTCACACAATATTGGTTAAATCGTATTGCAGTGTAATTAAAAAATTGTACTTTTGGGTTGAGAATTGAGCCTCGTAGTTTTTCAATTCAATTAATTCCAAATTGTAAAGTACATGAGTATGTAGACCGATCTGTTTGTGTATACTTATAGAGAAACATTTTCAAAACTTTCTTGTTGTTGGACCCTACAAAGCACAAGAAAAGAAGAGAGCTCATAGTTTTTGTAAACAAATCGACGAAAGTGACTACTTATGCCCAGCACACTTCTTCCTTTAGGGAGGAAAGAGTACAAATTGCATTTCACGAGAATAATAATTAAACCTGGGTATGGGTGCAAACCATTCAACTCAGATCTTTGAATAAGTCTTACACGATAATAACATGATTGAAAATATCTAGCCGTATTACAAATGTTCGTACAAAATTACAACAATAATCATAATAATTCATGCATTTTACATACAAAAATTAAAACCTAATTACTGAACTTTTCATAAATGTTTCATAAAAAATATTTAACACGTTTGACACAATGAGTATAGGATTGTAGCGGTATTGCGTTATTTACAGTAATTATTTTACAAATAATAACAATCTACATATAAATTCGTTGAGCTTTTTCCAGTATAGGTTTTGGTTTTATAAACAAACAGACATACGCAACACACATCCAGTAGAAATTTTTGAACGCATTAAATCACCGCACTCAGTAGACATAACACTGAACCACATCCTGTAATCCGGCGAAAAACATTCATGTTTTGCTCACGTAATAAATAACAAGCATTTGCATTCTCATTAGTAGTAATTTGCAGCGAACAAAATTAGCAGATCTTATCTTTTACATTTGTGACTTTAAGAGAAACGAAATAACTCTTAAACTGTGTAAAAAATAACACTGGAGTAGTATAAGGAGTTTTTATGTTTACATTCTTTTCTAAAAATAATACAACTTGACGTACTCTTAAATTATCGACATGTACTTGGATCGTTGGATGTAGTAGTGATACTATTAGCAGTTTCACTACCCTATAAATTCAGTTCCGCGAAGGCATTTCAGAAATGATCAAGAAACGCACGCCTATGTATTTTGTGGTTGCGTCAACTCCGAGCAAAACTACGTAATAACAATTTCAGCTAACTAGTGCTATACGTTTGTAAAAAACTCATTGTTACTGAATGGCGTTCTGACTCTAGTACATTTGATTTTATCTGTCCATATATTTATTTAAATATATCCGTTAATTGATTAAACTTACATTTAAAAACTCCAACCTATGCATTTGCTAAGTTGTCTAAAGTAATTTACGATGGTTTTTTCTTTCCGAAGCACCTTGCATACTCATCTTGCATGGCTCTTCCACAAGCGATTTAATTTACATTTCACAGAAAGTATACTTTCGGCTGACTCTAACAACTTGTAACATCTTTAGTCTTACATAAACGACAATTACATGTTTATGTAATTACTTAACTATACTTCCAAGTATGTAGTACGTCTTTGTCTTCTTAAATTAGTCTCGTCTCTACTGTCGCATTGATAATATTAAACATAATAAAACTTCAGGAATTTATTTATTGAGGCAATCAAAGTTGCTTACTAAGCTGAGAAGTTCAAGATGATTAATAATTGAAATAAGCGCTGTAAAACCATGAACTTCCATTTCTTGTGGGAAATACTCTCAGCAGATACTTGTTGCTAATTTTTTGAAAGTAATAATATATGGCAGATCAAGAACGGGGTTGGTATATATGTATATGAACGTGAATTTAATGAATAACATTATCAAGTTGACAGCTTCTGATTTATAGCTTTCATGATTGGGCTGGTCCTGGGTAATAGTATGGTGGCGGTCTTTCATATTCCCCCGAAGCGGGAGGAGTGTGATGATTATTGAATGCCATTTGAGATCCCCAGGCTCTGTAAACAAGTAAAGCTATTTAAAATCTCGCGGAATTTGACAAAAAATTACAAGCACGGGCATACGGTTATGGTTATTAAAATCAATATTGTGCACAAGTCGTATGCCGAAAATTCAAAGTGTATTCTGTTCTTCACTTACTTGTGAGAAGTATCGTCAAACCGATTAGAGTACCTGGCTTCATTAGCACGACCTCGTTTATGTCTCCTAGCACTATAAAAGAATGTTTAATCGATACATTATCATAAACACATACAACCATCCGTACAAAACATCAAAGATACAAGTTCATAACATTCTTTGCAAAAATAAAAAAAATCTTTAATCAATGATTAAAACTTGTGCAGTTGCTCAATTAAAACAAATGATTAATACTCATTCCGAATTTAGAACCATCACCCAAAAAATCAAAGCTAAGAGCCAAATAAATTTCCGGTCGTTAATATAAAAATTGCTTACATACGACAACCATATCATGATCTGAATATTACTTTAATAACAAAAATGATATTTTTCGTCATTTAATTAAAGTTTTTGATTATTGAATAACTACAATCGTCAATATAATCTGTAAGTTTATAGGAGTTAGTAAATGGATAAAACATACTTATTAGCACTGAGACTGAGGGGGATTGTATCTCCATCGCCATAGGCAGACGAGTAGTACGTGGCACTGTGTACAATTGAACTCACGCTGTACATTCATTCATACCATCATTCATTAAAATTTTTCAAGTTTATACAACAAACACAATTAAAAAAATTCATTCCATGTTAATGCATTTTCCAACAAAGCTAAAACCACTATAGTTCTATAGTTGTGAGTACCGTAGTGAGTTAAATTTTCGCTTTTCCGACAAAAAGTATATGATACTGTTCTACGCCACAAGTAGGTATGTGATCTCCCAGTAAATAAATGTTAGTTTTAAGCACCATGCAATAATTATGCCAGTTTTTCATTAGGCAGAGTGTCTGCAACTCATAGCTACACCAGCACAAAAACACATGCAATTACATTATGCAAAACACATGCAAGATACATACGTAGCAAATGATTCAAATGCAGTTTACTTTGTTAAATACATGCAAATGATTGAAGGATGTGAAGAAGTAAAGCTATGTAACATGCAGTACAGTTCTAGGAAAGTGTTCTACAACTACGGAAACGTCGATCAAGGTTCTCCAGAGCGCAATTTAATAAGAAGCCAAAACTACGAGTAGAAGTGAAAACGAGTTGTTTTTATTTTACATTATTTACAAGTTTGGATTACAGTCTCTTCAGTTTTCCAGTAAGTAATAGGGGAAATACTTATATCTTTGGCTTTAGTGTTAGCAGGTGAACTACTTTCAAGAAGAAAACATAACTAAAGAGGCGTGTATGAAAACAAAGGCAACTACGTGAAGTTAATTATAAATAAAGAAATGTTGGTCTACAGGCACAAACAAGGTCTGGAATAAAAAACGTTAGTAGAAAAAATTAATAAAATAGTTACGAATTGAACGTTTCATCATGCTCTGCAATTCGGAGCATGGAACAAAATAAGTTGGAGAAAGCGAGTTTGACTCTACAGGTTTACAAAACACATAAAAAAGCAAAAGTTAAAAGGAAAAAAGTATGTAAAAAAAAATATCAGTACCTTTCGTATCCTCCAACTTTGTATTTAGAATACAGGCCAGCTAGAGAACATCCAATGATGAGAATAGGAATGAAAAGGATGAGTAGGAAGGACAAAGCGAACCAATACCCTCCAACGGGTGAAATAATATTGACACACACGGCAGAAAGTGTCGAATTATATGCATTGTACATGGGCCCGCACTGACCAACGTCCGATTTTATATGTTCATACGTATGGGTCGCATATTTTCCAACTTCTTTAGAAACATCTTCTACCAACATCCTGGATATGTCTTGAACCTGAAAAATTCCATTATATCCAACACTTTTTCACACTATCACAAATATAAAAGTTTAGAACGAAAAATCAATGTGAATTTTACTCAGGTTATTGCAATTAAACATTAAAACTTACGTGTTGAGAAACGGCGGAATCGTGAAGGGCTCTTTGAGCAGTTTCAGCAGCCTGTGCTACATGTCTAATTCTGCTGGCCAAATCCTTCAGATCCTTGGACAGAGACCGTAAATGCTTGACAGAGCTTTGCACATTGTCCACCATAGGATCTAGCACGTTCCTCTTCAGAGCCTCCAAGAACATAATGTCATTTTTTATACTTGATTTGATCTCAGTGTCAATCAATTCCGGTTCTGCCTCATTAATCGTTCTATTTATTCGCTCAATAACGTCTTGTAGATCCACTGATGTAATTGCTTCCGAAAGCTAAAAACGCAAGAAATTGGATTAAACTCTATTTTACCATAAAAAACAATTAGCTTAGGAATGTACAACATTATACCTGATCTGCGAAGTTATCAAACTTCATTCTTGTAATCTTAGATTGGGCGAAACGATTCATTTGCTCTTTAGTTTCATCCGTTAAGAAAACAATGTTCTGAACCGAATCAGCAGGAATATTGATGTGGTCAGCAAACGGAACAACAAACGCACTAAATCGATCTTCCAACTCCTTCAGGTTTTCAATATTATACACTGGCTCCAGCCGAAATGTCTGGTATACGCTTTGATCAGCTCTACAACTTTGAAGCAATTGATTGATGGTTGGAAGTTGATATTCATTGACCGCTTTGTCTGTGATTGTTGACTGGATTTTAAGTTTTGGCACGCCGCCTTTATATAAAGCACTCTCTGTTTGGTTGTCAAAAGACTCCAAAGCTTCACAAATTATTTGTCCTCCTATACCGGCTACAATGAAATGAAGAAGCGCCACCAGTGTCAACAGCAAAAAGGTCATGAAGATGCTGAAAATACCACTGTTAAAACACAAAACAAAAAGTCAAGGAAAATTGCAGTAAATTTCACAACATTCAAAATTGAAACACTGGCCAATCTTGCAATCCGATCTTGCAACGAAAACCACACGACAAATTATCGTGAAACTATGTTTGCTAGTTACTACATTACGTGTACATTAAACCATACATTTCCAAACACATTCATAAACCGTGATTAAGTTGGTAACGTTACATTAACTATATCTTGATGTATCACAAATTAATAACAATAATAGAATTGTATCTTAGTGAAAAATAGATACCACCGTGCTCTTTTTGTGTATACAACAATACAACCATTTTTAGAAGAGATCAATAATTACATAAATATGCTTCTGCTTGGTTAAGATAAGCGGTCCAAATTGGTTAAAATTCAACGGGTTTCTTTACTACTTTACGTAATTGTTCTATTTTATGACGCACCAATTGATGAAGGAAGACCCAGTTTTCCTCGAGCAGCATTCATTAGAATATTCCGAGCCAGGTTGCTTTCCACAAAAACCCACAAAGATACCAAACGCCATCAATGCGAAGATAAAGGTAAGCGAACAGCAAATAATAAGAACCGAGTAGTACCTGCAGCAAAAGATTATTTGGTGAATACAAGATTTTTCGTTTCTTCACAAGAAAACTGAATCTTGCAAATAGGAATAATATTAGCTTACCAATAGGGTAAATATTTTTTAAGTTCCCTATCAACAACGCCAAGATCAATCCTAGCGTAGTGAATTTCTGGTAGGAAAGTGTTCAAAGCGTCGGTTAAATTCTTCGAGATACCTTTTAGCTCAACTCTCACTTCCTCGACCGTTTTCCTCACTTCCTCTCTTTTAGGATTTATTTCACTCTGTATCCTTACGCCGAGACCATCGAATTCTCGTCTACCGCGGTCAACAGATTCACGAACATTAGTCCCAAAAAAGTTTCCCAGCTCTCTCAGGATCTCCGTCATGTCTGGCAACTGTAGGTTGTTAAGCATAGCGTACAGTTTAATTTACAATGTCCCTTTCAGTTCTACTTCAATGGTTACTTGATTACACTAGACAAGACATTTGGCATTATACTCTTACTACAAACTATACATATAATAAGTAGCAACGTCAGCAATCTATAGGTTTACGCATGTATAACCGTGCCATTATTGAAACAAGCTCAGCTAATTACACGCATGTCATTTCTTCTACTACCAAATATTTCTCATTTCCATCCTTTTCCACCTTACCTTCGGGTAGTACATTTTTAAAGCCTGATGTTATGGAGCCGCGTGAATAAAAATTAATATTACAATTACAACTTAATTTAATTATTCGTATTTAGTATTTATATTTATAAACATCAGAATCACAAGTACAGTCTTATTTTTTTCATTCAAAGAAACCCCCAGCGTAGTAACGAATACAATACGTATGGTATGTATCATGTATGTAGTATGTATGTATATTGGGCGCGTTGCTAAATTCAGTAACCATTTAAAAATCTAGCAACTAGATTAGCAACGTCCAGTAACTCCAATGTTAAGCACAATTGCTGTTGCTGTCAAATTGGATCTAGTCCAAAAATTACTTTAGAAATCTAGACAAAAACTGAATTTAACAATGCGGCCATTATATATAAATGGATAATACATATACATATACATACAGTTATTAAGTGCTGGTTAATACTGGTTTAATGACTCACATTTTCGAAATCGTTCTCAACTCTCAGACTTCTGATTTCTGGAGTATTCTTTAATTCGATGCATTTTTGCGCACCGCATTGATCCAAGAGTGGAAGGAGATCATTCTTAGCTTTCGATAGTCCACTTTTTAAACGGCCAGCAAGTTCTTTCAATTCTCTGGAGGAATTTTGCACTGATTTCACAGATCTCCACACATTGTCAACAGTGTCAACTATGTCAGTCAAATTACTTAGTGCCTGCGCTCCAGTCTTCTCCGCAAGTCTGTTCTTGATTAAGACTCCTGATTCTACAGCATTAATAACATAATTGCATGTACTTAATTTTCAGTTTCAAGAAATCTTCAAATATTGACGTAATGTCCCAGGCTAGATCTCCACATTCAGACATATTCGTAAATTGAAAAGCATTGCACCCGATTACATACCGTCCAGGGTACTGAGGATGTATGTCGCTAATTTATCATAGTTGGTCACTAGCAACTCTTCCATTTGCTGTCCAGAGGCGTTAATGTAGGTCTTTGCATCAACCAGGCCTTTGTCTGCTTCACTCGGAAGGTTGTTTACATTATCCCTTATTTGTTGGTTTGTTACAAAACAACTGACAAGTCCGAATCTATTCAAAATCCGTAGTCCAATTAGCAAAATCAACGTATGGCGCATGTAAGCTTATTATTTTCTCAACTCTAATACGTTTAATTTTTAAACCAATAGGAATCGTTACGTGAAAAGAATGACGAAAGCTGCGAAGAAGATTCCGTATATAGCTCTTTTGTATTTATCACTCTTCTTTGCAATCTTCGACGCACGGACCTCATCGTCACTTTTACTTGAGCAGCACCCTTTATCCCTACAACAGCAGCGCATGAAACACCATCCCAATCCCACTAAGGTCACGATAATGGCCGTAATCGCAGCCAACACCAACACAGCAATCGGCCCCTTATTATCCGTTACTAACTTTCGTATGTCCAAGTTATTCAAATCTGTTAGGTCTTCCCAATTTAAAGCATAACCCACGTACTGGTTGTATTTCGGGAATATTACATTTAAGGTCATGTTTGCAGCATTTAGAATTCCCCCCATCCCTGCTTTATTGAACTTGACATCCCCTGCTGTAAAATTGTACTCAGACATGTTTTTAAACCCATATTCCGGCGGCTCCATTATCGGGCTGTGATCCGAATTGTGCAAGAAGTCAACAAATTCCAAATGTTGATCAGCTCCACTAACTGAATCTATGTTAGATCAGTTCCAGTAAATTTACGCGTTTTTTCCAACGTGTGTGTCACTTCTGCTTCGTTTATTGTCGTGCGATTGTTTGTACGCTTCGGGTTCCAGTAAAACCTTTTCGCGTTCTGGTTTTCTTCCGCTACTGCCGGACAAACAGGAAGTTCAGCTGATTTCTGTCATTCCACACTGGTTCTGCACCACCTGCAAAATTTATGAAATAGCATGATGAAGTAAAATATAAACGGTTATTTAACAAAATAATGTGAGCTCCTTTTTTATGATCGCGGCAAAATATGGCTAATTTCAGTACAATAAGACGAAAAATGATTCACATCAACCCACCTACACTTGACCTGCCCTTACTCGCTGTCGCCACCCAATCAATTAAAGGTACTGAAAACTGTTCTGCGGACAAAACCTACACCAACTGTTCCTTCCAATCCTTTCTCGCGACTATATAAAACGTTTTTATTAAAAATGAATAACATTCTGTAAGTCCATATCCATCCATCATTGGACTCCCAATCGTTATTACCTCGCCTTTTTTTATCTTCATGCAGTGTATTTATCAAAATTGAATTATTTCTATTACGCGCACGTAAATAACTTTATCTATACTAGAATATAGTTCTCAAGATCTATCTATATCTATACCCATGATAAGAGATAATAGATAATGACACTCTCGCCTAGCTCCAATAATAAAAAATCATGTCGTAACTCATAAAAACAAAGCGCATTATAAGTAATAAGTACCAAGTACTCCACCCAAAACGCAGCAATAAATGGGTTGCTTTTGACATCATATTCCACATGTGTGCTTTAATTTACAGAAAAAATCAATTGATTGAGATAACACACTGATACATACAGTCGGTAAATTTTAAAAGCATATAACATTAACCACCTTTTCTCTCACTGCGGACCGATTTACAAAAGCATTTCCTCGCAAAATGTAAACCTTTTACTGGGCAGACGTAATGGGTTTTATGTGTTGCAGGCACCTATGCTAAATATTCCATATCTGACTTTGCCAACAATAAGAGAAACACAGTACTGTACTAACTAACCAGTATCTAGCTAATTCCATTGTCAATTTTCACAGCAAAAGGCACAAAGCGGTCTCTGCAATCTCTCCAACTTTCAACTGAAGTACGCATTATACACACGTCAAACATACAAGCGATTAACCTATGATAAGTGTCAAGAGCAATAAAAAAAGTTGTCATTTTTGCACAATGTCGCATTGTCCACAATAAACGATATCGGTATAAACGGCAAAAAATAATGATTCATCGTTACTACAATTATCAGCTTTTTTGGACACTGGACAAGTGCACAATTAAAAAGAAACGAGTTTGGAAAATAAGACCTAAAATGTCACCAACCGACCCTGAAGTATATGCATAATTTCTTTTCTTGCTTGCTTTGAATATTATTTTGTTAGTTAGTTAATATTACCTATTTAGCTAATTATTTAGATCATTTTCAAAAATGTAGATTAGATACGTACATTTTCACGTATAGATTTCGTAATTCATTAGGATGTCTGAAGAATGAGACTGACAATGAGTAGAAGTTATAGAAGCGCAGTGCTTGCGCTTACGCTCATATGACATATTACATATACATAAGGAATAAGGAGGTATACTTTGTACCTTTGTATACATTACACATAAATATCACAGAAATAAACAAGAAATAAATAAAATAAAAAGTCCACCAAACAACACAACGGTGTTGGATACTAGACACAAAAATAAAAACAAAAAAGAGAAAATGCTAACAATTTGTCAAAGCTTTTCATTTGCTCCCACATATAATATATTATGGCTTCCTGTCTTTTGTAGTCTTTTTGTTAAAAATGTATTTTATCCTAGATATCTATAATTGAGTATGGTAGATGCGTTGTGTAAATTTCATGATCTAATGATGACTACAATCTAAGGAATTTTCACTCTCTAAAAATGAGGAAACACAGAAAAATAGAATCAAAGACCATGGCAGACGACAGGAGAGAGTGAAATAACTGCGTGCGGAAATCTTTCGAGACCTGGAGTACGGGTTGCATGAACATGGAAGAGTGAAATAGGTAAAAAATGTTCATGCGGAAACATGAAAAGAAGGAAAGGCACCTCATCATTCGGAACCATGAAAATGAAAAGGCGGCAATCTTTTCCCCTGTCAAAAAACTGGCTTCCTCCCCTCATATCAATTTCATCGCAATGTGCTGTTTACACACGTTTTTATTATGTTGTTTCTGCAATTCTGAGATCGCATAGTGGTACCGAAAGATATTTGCCCGTTCCACCTCGTGTGTAGGATGAATGTATAACATCCCTGCCATACAAAATGTGCCAAAAAAGTTTACATGTGTGTACTTCAGTCGTATGAAACTGTGTTTCGCAAAAACATATATTTGCTTCCTTAACTGTCCCATCTGTACACGTACCAACGCACAAAGAAAGTCAACTACACACTTGCTACACTTAGGATACATTGTATACTATGGCACACGTATTCTTCCAACTTCCCCTTTGACATATATGGTAAGAATAATGCTTCGAGGCATTTCTGGGAAGAGAGAGAGAGAGAAAGAAACCAGCATGGCAACTAGTAAGAATTGAGGATGATTGTGGTGAGGAAGAGAATCTCTGTCAGAACACAGAGAGTCTAACTTGATTTGATATTCGCCATTACCAGCATCATCATTTTAATAAACCACACGAACTGCTAAACTTCACATTGTGAAACAAGAAGAGGAAGACTTTAAAAGAATATTACACGCCCTTCCACACACATGTGTACGTAAGCGAACATCATACAAGATCAGTCGCCGGCCAAAACTTCAGCTACGTTGCATGCATTATTCGCCGTCTTCTTAGTTTCTCCCCATGTAAGCTGCATGCTAAAAATTAATTGAGGTCAACGAAGGATTCAACACTCATTTGCCTTTGTTCCATTTTACAACTATGTATTTCATCGAGCGACATACCTACCAGTTACCAGACTGCGGCACCGAAGGCAAATGAAATGAAAACTATCCTCAATACACGAAGACAAAAGCACACAACTCACTACTTGAGCTCTCTCCTGCTACATTTTGCCAACGAAACAAACAAGTGACTTACTTTTCAGCTCAATCTCATCATTATTATTCGTACCAGCTTTATAATAAATACTAACAAAAATTTTGTACAACTATTGACAGTTTTTTGTACACATAAAAAATGTTTATCGTTAAACAAAAACAATGCTGAAAAACTTGCGCATACTGTGGAGCTGCATTTACTTCCACCAAAAAAAAAACAACTCAAACAAATGATACCCTGAAGTATGCGTACTACATAGAGTGTAAAAAAGTAAAAATAGTATTTACTTCTCCTTTTTTTATCAATAAAAAAAACAATAACAAAAACTCAACTCACCTTCAACTTCCAAATGGAAAGACTTGTACCGGCCGCGGAAGGGAAAAGTAATTCAACTGAAAGACACTTGCACCTTCCTCAGCACTCCTTCACCCGCTTGCTGTGTGCTTAATGCCGCATCTGTCGTATTTTCTCGGAATGAATACTAGAAGAATCTACAATCAAAAAATAGTTCAGTCAAATTGTATCCCAACAAAAACAGTAAAATACACTCCGTTTGAATACACTATTGCTGCTTCTACCAAAGCTAATTTAGTTTGAAGTGACAAGGGACAATGAAAGCGAACAGAATCGAAGAATGCCCAGAAAATAATTAACATCAACTTCCCCATCGACTCAAGACTAAAAAATTTCAGTTCAAACTTTCTATCTCCTTAACATGAAATACCTAAACATTCTGTTCGTATTCGCATATTTTGCAATCAACGTGAAATAAACGCTCCACGAAGGTATTTATGTAGATTCCTCTAAATCTTTCACTTCCTAAATGTAATTTAGCAGAAGATTTTGCCAGGAAATGTTTTTGTTCACATTTCCTTTGACTTTTGTCCCGCACGAATATTTTTTCAAGTCGGCTACAGACTCTGCCCATGAAACTTTCTTTAAGGGCGTGAGATAATTGCACTGTTTAGACATACTTTTACCAGCGTCCCACAACATGTGTGAAACACGTTTTGGTATTATTGCTACAAACATACATACACGCCAAGAAGGACTAAAAGTATATAGAATGGAGTTTTAAAAGTGACAAGTGGCAAAGTTTAGAAGAGCTGATCCACACACCCTGTTCTAATCACTGTTCTCATAAATCTTATAAATTCAGGGAAACTGTGTAAAATCATGTATACCATATTATAATATATATAGCTATTTAGTTATATGTATAGGTTATAGGTAATAGGTATACGTTTCTTCATTCAAATAACAACAAGGTTCACGCCATTCAAACCTCAGAAATGTATACGATCACACAATTAGACCAGAGGTAATAATTTTGTGGTTCAACAGCACAAAGACCAGTATAAAAAAATGTAAGGTGCAAGAGGTAAGAGGTGAATCACTTTGGCACATTTCCATGAAAGCAAAATAAAAGTATTACTTTACTACCATACCTATCCAATACAAATTTATCCATGTACAAGGCTGGTTGGTGGAGAAAAGCAGCTTGGCTATCAATAATAAATAGCAACAAATCATCCATTTACCTCACCTCTCTTAAACTTGCGAACTACCTTTCCCTAATGTTTGCTCTTCCTTTTCGAAATTACTACTTGGTCATCATGAAAACCAGTTCTGAAAATAATTTTACAGATGAAATTTCTGGGAAAGCTGGAGCACATGCATATAAATGCCAAAATAAATACACACTTTTCCTTCACATGCAGTAAGACCATACTCTGAATAATTCTTGCAGTAAAACTACTTTCTCATGTCACCCACAAAACAGCCAATGAAAAAGCAGATCTCAATAAATTCATTTTTTTACTACAAAAACGCCGCTTCTTTTTTTTTTTTACAAAATAGTGTAAAAACTGCCCCACGAAAAAAATTTATACATCGGACAAGATCATACAAATAACAAATATCTATTCCCATACATTGAAGGGGAAGAAGAAGATTCAGCAAATAGGGCTTTATTATGCTTGTTTTTACTTACAAATGAATGTAGTATGTCGTAATTTTCGTTGAAAAGGCAAAACAAGTTTATATTTCTTCAATACCAAGCTCAGGTTTTTTACATCTTAAAATCCGGCCGTCAGGTACAGTGCAAAATAAAGCATTTATTCATAAAGCAGGCGTGATGGTATGAAGAATATGAAAAGTTTTAAGTTTTTAGTACCAATTCTATTCTTTCGCATTTTTTTGCAATAAACAATATGCCGTGCCTAGTACTATCAACAATGCATGTCATGTTTGGTACTTATAGTACAGGCCGAAAATAAAACCAGCCTTCGGCTGATAATTCTTTTCTCTCTCAACAACGTATCTATCATCATGTACAGCTGCAAGGCCAGTCGATTCACCCAAACCCTTTTTTTTATAGCGTTATCATATTATACTGCTTGCCTCAGTCTCATTTCCCCTCGATTTCCAGACTTTATTCTTACAACAATACTCGCTCCATCCCACCCCGGCTAGCAACAATAAAACGTGCCCAAATGTACACAATTTCATTTGCAAATGAAAATTTTGCTGTATTGCTTCATTATGTAGAAAGACAGTCCTGCATGTAGAATAGAAACTGGAAACCACAGACCATTACGGTTGGCTTTGCTTGCGTGCAAGGATGTTGGTTTTACAAGTACCTAGCAACACTAGCAATAAGAAATGTCAGTTTCATATTTCAAATTCCATTACTTTGCAGTGGTAATTGCTTTCACCAGTTCAAAGTTCAAACTCCCACAAAAACCTTCCCTTGATGTCTTTATGCCCACAAGTATTTTAGTTGACCATAAAAAACAAATAGTGTAAGATATATGGAAATACGGCCAAGACTGTATTGCAAACAAACATTACAAGCTGTACTAAAAACGGGAGCATACTAATTGTGAGCAGTGAGCACAGTCATTACGAGAAAGATTCAAACCTTACCAACTGTATCATAATAATAAATGAAGGAACAAGCATGACTTTTTTTATTTTCCCCGTTGGTCAGAAATCTTTCACCTTCACTTCCATGAGTTCATGCGGGGGTAAACACCATTTCCCTTCCACACCCATACTTCACATTCTGATTTCATATTATACCCATTTCCTTCCTGTGAAACCGCACTTGACGTACGTAATTTTAAATTGTACTGTAATTACGCCGACACAACGAAGTAGAAAAATTACTTTCATCCTCTAAACTCTCACGTATGGCACATGCTACTGACAACTATGAGTGTGTGCACATTTTATGGCTTTTTATTATTAACTGTTTCCCTGTAAAAATTACTATATTATGTTCACTTACATGCATCTAATTCAATCAAAATTACAGTAACAAAAACAACTCCTATTACTGGAAAATCTGCTTGGAAATAGAGTCAGATAATGAAAAAATTGAGAAACTTTAATTTCCTATATGTAACGCTGAAGTGCCTAACAGTAATAAAGCACCACACCCTCCACTTTTTTTAGAAAAAAACGTACAGTATACTATGCAATAGTGCAATAATCGACGAAGATACCATTAAAATTTGCAATGATGATGATGGATATTTAATACAAGGTTTTTGTCATAAGTGCAGACTACACATATGTATGTACAGTGCATAGTCTATGTGTATAGTATACGCAATATACGTCTCTAGTCTCTACCCTTTGACACCCAGAACAATGTCAAAGTCATGATGATCAGTCATTAAGAACGCGCATTATATTACAGTGTATCCTGACAGGGATCAGCCTCTTATAGCTGTATACATATTTTGGACCATCATTACGTATGTATGTACAACATCTTAGAATGACTCTTATACCGGTCCTTTAAAATCTTCTTCATCCGTCCACCGCAACCGTTTATATTTCTCAAAACCTTATACTCTCATAAGTACACCACAAATGATTGCCTGTAGTATTTTCAACTGTCTTGCCAGCCGCACACATACGGAATTTTTACAATTCAAAAATCTGCTACACCTCTTTAGATAATTAGATATGTATGCTTTTGAGAATATCTGCAATTGAAGTTTCCACCCGCCACACCATCATCCTCTTAACATCTTTCACACGTATAGTACAACAACATTGTATATTCCTCAAGAATTTATTTTCTGTTATTGTAGGAAAAATTACATAGACGTTCATTCACACTGCCCAACCACTTTACATTCTTCGCTAAAAAAAATTCGTAGGTGGAAGGAAAAAAGACAACATGTATTTACATTTTCAGAAATACCCGTTGTGGTCGTAAAGCACACTTCTACATTTCGAATACCTTCAGGCATATGCAGTATGCATTCGGGCACAGAAACTACAAAGTACTTCAAATACCTCCCACAAGGCACAAGAAATTTTACCCTCCCTAAGTTTAATAAGGGACCTTTTATCCTTCCATCTGTCAAACGTTATTATTTATGTCTAAATGCTTCCATTATCTAGTAATATCTAGCATCTGCTCACAAATTTTCGTGGAAGCAATTAGCAACAGCTAAAACGTTTCTAGTTTAAATTTCTATTCCTGCAGTACCAAATACCTCATAGGGACGATTTTCGTCACTAATTTTATTGTATTTATATTTATATGCACGTCGTGCATGTGGACAGTACAAATGGGAAGTCAATACAAGGAAGCGAAGCCTTTTATGAATCATTTTATGTCATGCGACGTTGAAGCTGGCATTATATACCCAGTTATTGTTGTTTCCAAACGACAATGTCCCCAAATAATAATCAGATTATAAAAAAAAGCACTTCAACATTACCAATAGTCGCGCAATATGCGTCATACAACCAGGTTACGGCTCATAAATAAGCAAAATGTTATCTTGACTCTTGACCATCTAAACCGAGAAACCGACTCAATATTTGTGTAGATTCTACCAGATAAGAAACTGGAATGAGGACATCTCGCAATTTGCTCTAACAAAAACGATTTTTGATCTCCTCAAGTGGTGTATTTCAAGCGCAATTACGTCAAAAATAAACTTTGACATATAATATTTTATCTGGATAAAACACCGCAAAAATTCTTTCAGCATTAGTAATCAAAGGCTTTGTCGTTATAAATATTACTGACTCGCACATTCGAATGTGAACCTACATCGCATAGCCCCAGGTGTAAAATGTCCCAACAATTTCTGCACAGTTATGAGGTGATCAATTCATACTAAAATGCCGCAAGTGTAGCTACTGGGTAATACGCGAATGAAAACAAGGAACGCACCTGTAGTACTATTATAATTACTAAATACAAGTACATACGATTTCCCCGGAAAACGGAATGTTTTAGTTCTGTCACGGCACTTGTTTGCGTATACTATGTTATATGTACCATATATGTTTTATTTATTTATATTATGCATACCATCGGTGAAGAATCAAATTTAATCTTATCCAATCAGCGCAAATTCCCGAAGTGACGACTACGTGGACTACGAGATGATCATTGCCTGCATGAAGAATAAATGGAGATGGTCGCTTCACAAATTGACGCTCGCTAGAGATGATCATATTTGATAATCAGTCAACGATGTGCATAGTATAAATAAATGTGTACAAAATATAGTATACGCAAACAAATGACGAGGCTGGATAAGTCGAACTTTTATTTTTCCGGGGAATTCGGATGTAATCGTCTAGTAATTAATATTATACCTAATACCACTGACATGCACCACGTACAACGAATAGCTTCGGTATCTGTATGAGTAATGTGCATTCAGTACTCACTTGACCTCTATCTAATCTTATGATTCCGCGTAAATAATAAATGTATACACACAAATTATTAACAAAAGCAAATACAGTTAATCCCTAAAAAAGCTGTCCTCCAGTGGCTCTCCTTATCAACAAGATTTCTTTTACAAGTGTACAACTTTTCCTCACCATGATAAAATGAGGATAAAAGTCCCTATTTTCACATCTTTCAGATCCTTTCTACGTCTGTATTTGAAAATAAGGGCCACAAAGAACTCTCGTTCACAGGTTTTTGGTCTCACCAATAAGTTCTTCAAAATACCACCACAGAACGTTCATTATCACACGGACGCAACACAACGAATTTTCTTTTCACAGTCGCAGTATCAGCATCCGTATCCGTACACATACACACTACATTGTTCACTTCTACAAATTTTTCAACTGCCAAGAAGAACTGAAGAAGTACATAAAAAATGTAAACACCAGGCACCCCAGTCTTAATTGCCACTGTTGAACACTTGTCGTCTTTGTGCTCTCCTCACACAAAGCGCAAGTGAACCCATCTGATTGCTGCGGGTATGTGTACCAGACTAAAACTACAACAACAGAAGTGAAAAAAAAATGGCCCAGGGAAAAACGTAAGAAGGGGGAGGAGGATGGGAAACGCGTCTTTTAAAACTTTTCCCTTCAAACTAAAAGTGCATCTCTATATGTTTTTACAGCAAAATACGTTAGCTCTGCCCAAGCTACCTACCCACACTTAAGTACACATCCACACATAGTGCTGGGCATGGTCTGGTCCGGACCAGACCAAATGCATGGTCCATGGTCCTGGTCCGGTCCGGTCCGGTCTGGT
>JAQGBT010002484.1:0-23833 GCA_034698585.1 Disparrhopalites patrizii | reverse complement strand
GAGAGAGAGAGAGAGAGAGAGAGAGAGAGAAATGAAATAAAGAGAGAGAGAAATGAAATAGAAAGAGAGAGAAATGAAATATAAAGAGAGAGAAATGAAATATAAAGAGAGAGAAATGACAGAGATAGAGAGAAAGAAATAAAATATGGAGAGAGAAATAAAATATGAAGAGAGAAATTCAGTAGAAAGAGAGAGAAATGGTTGAGAGAGAGAGACATGATAGAGGGAGAGAGAAATGACAAAGGAAAGGAGAGATAAATGAAAAGGAAAACGATAGAGAAATGCAAAACGAAAAGAGAGAAATAAAAAGGGAAACGAGAGAGAAATGCAAAAGGAAAAGAGAGAGAAATAAAAAGGGAAGCGAGAGAGAAATGCAAAAGGAAAAGAGAGAGAAATGAAAATTGAGAGAGACGGCGTCAGAGAGAAAGAGAGAAATCGAGAGAGACTCCGAGTGAGAGAAAGGAAATTGAGAGAGACACCGAGAGAAACAGAAATTAAGAGAGAGAAATCGAGAGAGAGAAGTTGAGAGACTGCGGGACAGAGAAATTGAGAGACTGTGGGAGAGAGAAAGACAGAAATTGAGAGAGACTGGGAGAGAAAGAGAGTAATTGAGAGAGACTGCGGGAGAAAGAAAGACAGAAAAATTGAGAGAGACTTCGGGAGGGAGAGAAATTGAGAGAGACTACGAGAGAGAGCGAAATGGAGAGAGACTCCGAGAGGGACAAATTGAGAGAGACTCCGAGAGGGACAAATTGAGAGAGACTGCGAGAGAAAGACTGCGAGAGAGAGCCAGAGAAACTGAGAGCGTAATGGATAGATAAATTGAGAGAGAGCGAAAGAAATATCAAAGCAAAGGAGGAAGCATAAAGAAGAGCAAAAAGGCAGTAAGGAAGTTGGAAGAATGTCCTTGAGATGCATTTTTGCATAATAAAAGCACGGAGGAAAGTCTCAGCCACAAATTGTGTAGACTTTCTCCCCGTGAGCATTCCGATTATGACACAATAAAGTAAGAAAGAGAGGCAAAAGACAAGAAGGGACGGAAAAGCTCGGCCATAGCTTTCCCTTTCCCTTTCTCTTGTCTTCCCTTTCCCCTCAGAACCTGCGTCGTCCCTTTTTTGTTTACGATTTCTACTACTAAAATTGCGAGGCATTCACACTTTCATTTTTACGTAGTGTATTTTACGTACTCGTATTTACAGCACAGAGTTCATACATATATTGATAATCCCTGGCATTTTAATTTGTATCTTGACTTTGAAATTGTGAAATGGTATGTGGTTTTTCTTGGAGAGATTTTGACGGGGAAGAGTATTTATTTTATGTATTTAAACAGTGCTAACTCCCATTCATCGGGGAACCTCCATCTCCCAGCCAACTGCCGTGGATTTCCAATTGCGGTCGAGGCGGAAGGCGGCCAAAATGCTCGTGGCTGTCGTTACAATGTTTGCATTCTGCTACCTTCCCGTGCATATCTACACCATTCTCAGGTTCGTCCTTTTACGTGTACAAAATCTCATTGTCAGATATGGACCCTTATAAATGCCTATGTCTATGTCCTATAGTGAAGTATTAAATAATATGTACATATATACAAGTTTGTATATAAATCGGAGAATTAACACCGAAAAGCCGACTTCCCGCCAGGCTGCTAATCGGACAGGAAAATAGACGGATTTAATCGTAAAATAAATACAAAAAGTGGCTTTCACCACTTTTATTCCAATGATCTGTTAGGTAACACAAAGGGCTTATGTGCATACATAAAACTATACATGATGTATCTTCCATATAGATACAGCCCTATATAATGGTAGAGCTTAAGGATACTTTTTAAGAGAGTTTACGTTTGTCAGTGGGTTATTTGCACTTGACTGGATGATAGTGTTTTTCATGGAATTTTGCAAAGCCTCCGCCTCATAGAGATTATATGTATAATGTATTGATTAACAAATTAGTTTGATGTTTATGGGATTATTGTTAGATCTCCACATAACCATTTTTTTTAGATCTTTGTGATTGGCGGTCTCAATTTTAGGTCAATTTTGAGCCTTATTAGCTTTGTTTTTAAAGAAATTAATCTCTTTGTTTTTTAAGAAATTTATCTCTTTGTTTTTAAAGAAATTTCTCATTGTTTTTAAAGAAATTGATGTTTTTGTTTACAAAACATTAATCCTTTTGATTTTCAGATGTTAGCTCTCTTTTATATTTTGCTTGCCAACTTTTAGGTCTTTCTCCTTTTTTATTTTTCAAAAGTCAGCGCTTTATTTTTATTTAAATAAATTCAGATCTTGAATCTAGAGATGTTAAATGCAGTTATGTAACTTGCTAAAATAAATTCTTTGCTCTGTTTTTTTTTAAATTTGCTTGTGTTGAAATTACATACATGGAAGTCATTGGTCTTAAAATTTTGGTTCTTTTTGTTTCTAAAATAAATTGATGTCCTTATTTAATTTTTCCAACTATTTGTTTTTGAAATACGTTAATTTGTTTGTAAAATCCTTGGTTCTTCTTTTCAGAATTAAATGTATTTCCTTGTTTCTGTGTGACAAATAATGTCGTTCCTTATTTCTCAAAAAAAACTCTATTATGTTTAGAAAACGATGGATTTTTCCTCCAGGAAAAGACAATTTTTCATTGGATGAAACGAAACAAATGTAGCCTTTTTTCAAACAACAAACTTGGCTTTTGCTTTTTGAACATGATTTCTTGTTTTCAGAAACAAATTAAATTACAATTGAGGTGGAGAAATAGGACAAATTATCAGATGTTTTTGTAAAGGTTCGTAGCCGTTCAAAGTTTTTTTGTGGGATTTATCGGTAAAAATGCTTGAATAGACGCCGATATAAAGGGTCTAAGTACTTGTATGATGATAAATACAGATTAAATCCTTGTGATTACAGATTGATTTTAATTTAATCCCTTTAATTTCTTCCCCAGCTTGATCATGACGATCCCCCAGACTGACCTCATCGGAGCTATGGTCCTTGTGAGTCATTGGCTGCCCTACGCCAATTCCGCCATGAATCCTCTCATCTACAATTTCATGAGTGGTAAGGGAATTTTTCATTTAAAAAAACTATACAATTAAGTCTTTTTATTTTAAATTACCCAAATTTATTGTTGTGTCGGTGTAATTTACTAAACGGAAATATTTTTAAACCAAAAATTTGTGACTAACATCGTCCAGTTGACCGTTGAGACTGCTATTCCTAAGCGCACACTTTATATACTTTTTTTACTAACAATTTCTTGGGACTTTTACGCGACTTTGTGTGCCTTGAACACGTGTTATTTTCGTTTGCCATAATGGCAAATGGACACCCTTCACGTACAGTCGACTCTGGCTATAACAGCACCCTATAAAGCATCAAATTTCGCTTGTTATAGCGAAAAACTGTTATACAGAACAGACATTTCTAAGTTCACAAATGGAGAAAGTTTTTGAGGGAAGCATTTTTGCTGCTGTTATAACGAGAGTACTGTTATGCAGGGGACTGTTATAGAGAGAGTCGACTGTATGTACATACGTACATATGGATGTGTTGTTAAATAAATGTTTTTAATTACACAATTAATTCCTATTTAATAAAGCACTCGGAGAGGACGGAGTGTCAATCAAATCATGTAGGACTCTCGTGACATATGAAAGTCAATAGGTCAATTTAAGGTTGAATATGCATATAAGAACGTCAATGAATATGACTATATATGCAGATAATGTGTGTTTTCTGTGTTCACGATATAAAACTCACTTGTGACGTTATTATTATTTATTTATTTTTGAAACAAAACACTTTTCTCGTTTTTTCCACTGAATTTTGTGTGACAAAATGCACTTTGGCAATGCACAATTACTGGCGCTTTTATTTGCGCTCTGCCCCACATTGCTCGTCCGTTGACTGTAGACTAAATTTTCACGGACAAACATAGAAAAAGCACCAATGTCTAGGAAAAATTGTGACACAGCCATTTCGCAATTATTTGTTACACCCCATTATTTAGTCCAATTTGTGACATGATTTAATATATATTTGTGACTTCATTTAATACAAATTAGTTACGTCATTTAATCAAATTCATGTGACGTCATTTAATCAAAATATGTGACGTCATTTAATAAAAATTGGTGACGTCATTTAACAAAAATTGGTGACGTCAGTTAATAAAAATTCGTGACGTCATTTATTAAAAATTGGTGACGTCATTTAACAAAAATTGATGAGGTCATTTAATAAAAATTTGTTGAACTACCATTTTAATATATTCAATAGATGTTGGAACAAAATTCAAACTGAATTTTATGGCGGATATGGCGAAACCAATCATGTCAAATAAGCCACGCACGGACAAAATTCTGTCTAAATTATGCTTTTACTTCGGATCTATTGAAAGCAAATGGTAGTGTAAAATTTTGGAATGGAGGCATTTTGGACAAAGAGACAAAAACTATGTTTGTTTGTCCAAAAAATAACTTGCTATTGCCTGGTCTTGAGTTAACCGATTGTACTGAATTTTTTGTGATAGATCTACATCAAAAATAAAATAAAAAAATACATAATTGTTCTATTGTGCATAAACTCCGATACAAACGCTTCCATTTTAGAAGCTTTATTTGAAGGAACTTAGACCAGGAAATCCGATTTGAAGGAACTTTGACCTATAAAAAAGTTTTCATGTGTGAAATAGTACAATGGAGAAACTATTATAAATATTATTCATGCACGAGCGGTCGTACTCAAAGCGACACGTGTGGACCCCCCCCCCATTTTTACTATGTAAATACATGTACATAAATAGGGAGAAAAAATATATTTTGCAAGGGCATAGAGAAAATTTTTGAAAATACTAATTCGGAGCTAATATAAGAATCTTGAAAAAAGAAATGTTTCATTTATTTTTATTTCGTCCAGAAATTAAATTATATTTGTACAGACTTTAGGTTTAATTGAAGTATAGATTAGTATGATTATCACGTATTTCAGGTGATAACTGAAAATATTGCTGACACTGGACTAAAGGAGGATTTCCCTGTAATGAACGCATTTGTGCATTGATAGGTATATAAAAAGCTAAAAAGTCATGCGGGTTCATTTTTTTTTTGTGGTGAGGAAAGGATTGGAGAAGGTGAAAGTGCTGACGCGGAAAGTGCCCATTGGGAAATAATTGGATTTGAGGGTTTTTTTTTGTGGCTTACTATAAAAACGAATCATTCCATATTGTCAAGGGCACATAATTAAAACGGAGTTTCTGCCTGCATATGCTCCGTCTCATTCATCCTTTCTCCGGCTTCCGTCGTACTTTCACCCAAAAAGTACTCCATATGTCCTCTTTCGATTCCCATGTTTTGTTTTATTTCCCCAATGGCAAGTGGCGGGAGATTTTTCTGGCTTTCTCTCCGCTTTCCCTCTCTTTCTAACATTTCTCCTCTGTCACTGGTTACGTCACTTTTTCGGTTTGTCCCTGTCATTATCTTTGCTCCTTTTATGTCTTCTTTTATCGCCTCGTTTTGTCTCCTTGTTATTTCCGTCTCTCTGTTTTTCTCTCCCTGTCTATGTCTTTTTTTTTATTTTCTCTCGCTGTTTTCTGTGTGTTTTTTCTCCTTGTATTTCATGCTTTCTCTCTTTGCCCTTTCTTCTGTGCTTTCTATCTCCTTTTCAAATGTCTCTGGAAATCATTGCTTACGCTGTGAGAATTTTGACAGTATAGCAATTATACATACATGCATTTCCTCTTTCTTTTCTCATTTTGCCTGTTATTTTTTCTCTTTATTTTCATTCGATTTCTCTCTCTTCCTCTCTCTCTCTCTCTCTCTCTCTCTCTCTCTCTCTCTCTCTCTCTCTCTCTTTATCTTCTCTCGCCTTCTCTCTCTCTTTATTTTCTCTCGCTTTCCTACTCCCTCTCTCTTTGTATGTTTGCTCGCTTTCTCTCTCTCTCTTTCTCCCTCCCTTTCTCTCTCTTTCTCTCTCTCTTTCTTTGTCTTTATTTTCTTTTGCTTTTTCTATCTCTTTGTCTCTTCATTTTCTCTCACGTTTTGTGTGTTAATATTTTCTGTCTTTCTCTCCTCTTTCTATTTCATCTTTGTTATTCTTCCTTTTTTTTTATCTCAGATTCTTTATTTTCTTTAGCTCACTCTTCTTTCTATCTCTGTCTCTTTTTTATCTCTTTCTCTCTGTTTATTTTGCTTTCTCTCTCTTCATTTCCGCTCGCTTCCCTATGTCTTATTTTCTCGTTCATTCTCTCTCTGTTGCTTCAATTTTTCATTTGTGTACTATTATTTTTTCACTGTTTCTTTATTTTTTTGTCTGTTTCGTTTTTTCGCTGTCTCGTAATTTTTATCTGTGTCTTTGTGTCTCTGTGTCGCTTTATGTCTGGGTCTTTTTATATTCTCTTAATTTTTTGGTTTTTAATTGATCTCTCTCTCTCTCTTCGGTATTTCTCTTTTTTATCTCTCTCTATTTTTGCTCTCTTTTTCTTCATTTACCTCTTTCTTTCTGCCTCTTTATTTTCTCTCTCTCTGGCAGTTTCTTGTTTACCCTCTTTCTTTATTTCCTTTTCTCTCCCTCCTTATATCTTTTTATTTCCTTTGCTCTTTCTCCTTATCTCTTTTTATTTCCTTTTCTCTCCCTCCTTATATCTTTTTATTTCCTTTTCTCTCTCTAAATATCTCTTTATTTCCTTTTCTTAATTTCTCTTACTTTGCTCTCTCTCGCTTTTTCGAGCACTCCGTCTACTTTTCTCGCTTGTTTTATGTGTCTTACTATTTATTACTTTCTCTTATTCTCTCTTTATTTCTGTTTCACCTCTCTCTCTCTCTCTCGCTCTCTCTTTATATCTTTGTTTCACCTCTATCTGTCTCGCTCTCTCTTTATTTCTTTGTTTCACCTCTCTCTCTCTCTCTGGCTTTCCCCTTTCATGTCTTTCTCTTCTTTCGCCACTCAATATTCGCTCGCATCTCTTTCGATATCTCTCTCCCTCCCAGTTCCTGAGTCTCTCTTTCCAAAGCTCGGTTTTCCCCCTGCAAATCTTTCTTGCCTCGGACTTTCCCCCGTTTTTTTGTTCCCCAGACAGGACCAGCTGGAATCACAGTGGACTGGGTTTTTGTGGTAAATGGCCTTTCTTTTCCCATTTGAGCGGCCTGCATCCCCTAAACACCGCAGAGGCTGCAACTGCTGGGTTCAATTCCAAGGGAAGAACAAGACAGAGGGAGTGAGAGGGGAAGTAAAGGGAAAGAGATAGATCCTTCAAACAATATACTTATTTTTGGTTGTCGTCAGCAGGAACTGAATGATTCGTTTGTCAGATACACTTGTGTGGTTTCTCCGTCTCTTTCTCTTTGTCCCATTCTTCCCTATATAGGGATGCCATGGGAATGACGAAAGTTACGTGGCTGTAAAGAAAAAAAGAGCATGTACAGCAAAGTTTTTTTGGGGTGCCAAAGCCTATAGGCTGTGATGTGATAATAGTTATTATTGTACCATAAACAAACACATTGAGAGAGAAAAGGGTGCAATATTACATGGCAAAACAAATACTTGACTCTCACAAAAGAGTCGTTGGCATTCAACATCCTTTCGGCTTTTTAGTGGGGAAAGCCCTCATATCCTTCTCCGATTATTTCTTCTCTGGTCCATGGACATGATAATGCTTTCGCTGGTTTCCCCAACGGGTTTTATGGGGGAAAGGCGTTGAAGCGTCAGCAGATTTATTATGAAGTGTGTGTGCAATCATATAAACATTGGCTATATGCATATATAAACATTGGCTATATGCATATATACACATAGGCTATATGTATATTTTTTTTTGATTGATCCCTTCTTGTACCGTTCACTTTAATAGGAGTCATACGTATACATATTACAGCTTTGCTCAAACGGGCATTGGAGCTCTTTCAGCCGTTTTTAGCAGATTTCCGTGTTGTAAAGGGGAAATGAACAAAAAAGGAAATTAGGGAGAAAACATGGGAAATCCTCCAGTTTTAACTGGAGAAAAACGGGAGGATTTCGGGAGAGAATTGTGGTCAGGATGTGTCATGTGGAATAAATAGAAAGTTTTAGAGGGCTTTGTACTTCGTGGTATGATTTTATATATTTCTATATGTACATAATATAATTATGGATACATATTTTTTCATAAAAAAAACCCTTTATTAAGTATACAATGGAATGAGGCATGAAATTGATCATCAGTAATCATGGGAATTTAATCAAATCGAATGCATCACATTGGACATTTCAATGTGCTGGCCGTCCCAAAGAATATTTGGGCCTCCCTTTAGTTCTATTTTCAATGTTGCGTAGGCAAAATGAACATACATATATGCAGACTGAAATTTTTTCCGAGGCATTTTACGGTAGGAATTTTAATTTTAATTCAGGACCAGCTAAAATGCGTAGTGTGCCATGGTTTATTCAACACATTTGAAGTTCTGTGAATTATAGATGTTAAATTAAATCTGTGGAAAAAGGTGAAGTCCAATGTACTATCTTAGAGATGTGCCTAGCTTCAACTTTTCTAGCTCAGTATTTTATAGTACCTTAGAAACCTAAGATGCTAATAGCCCATGTTGGAACAATAATGAAATATTACACTAGGCAGATATTCCTTATTGAAAAGTATCTGGAAGCATATTACCCCAAAAATCCCCAACCCCTTCGAAAAACAAACCTGAATTTTAAAAGAGTTTATTGAATTCTGAATTAGAGAACTAAGAATAATATACAAGACAGACAGAAGTCAAAATGAGAGCCAAGGGAATGTCACTATGATTACACATAGTGAATGTGCAAAAACTAAAACAGAACTAACTTGCTTCTGCAAGAATTGCCCGTATTTATACTAAAAATATTTGTATGTAGTTTACAAATATTTGGTGGATTTTTTGGGAAAGAGTAATAAGGAAGAGATTTGACCGAAAAAAGGTTGACCTAATATAAAATATCTTTATACAATTTACTAACTTAATTGTTGAATTGAATTGGAAAGGAGAATTATAAACGCTTAAGTACGTTTAAATATTTTAATTCAGCTCTCAATTTCAAGTTTCATCTGCTTTTAATTTAAATCGCACTAATGCAGTACGGCTTCACAATACTTTAAAATGGAGGAGGAAAGTTTCAAAATTCAAGTTCCAAATAATATAATATGTATTCAAAAAATGTTCTGGGAACACTTGTAGCAATCAAATTTTTTAATAGAATGGTTTTTATGTTTAATTTCAATTTGACTTCAATAAAAAATTCAATTCAGCTTCAGTTAACTATCCAATTCAACTTTGAATATAAATTCCACTTGTTAGTTTCCGTTCAATTTTAGCTATTAATTCAATTGAATTTTAATTTAGCTTCATTTAAAAATTCAAGTCAATTTCATTTAAAAAATTAAATTTCAATTAAAAATTCAAGTGAATTTCATTAAAAAAAATTAAATTTCCATTTAAAAGTCAAGTCAATTTCATTTACAAAATTAAAATTCCATTTGAAAGTCAAGTCAATTTCATTTAAAAAATTAAAATTCAATTAAAAATTCTCTTCAATATCAGTCCAACTACAATCAGAAATTCAATTCAATGTCAACTCAGCTTTATTTAAATATTCAATTCAACTTTCAATTCTGGTATTGCATAGACAAGTTGATTGTGCAATTCCTTTACGTACTGAATGAGAACTTTAATTACGAATGTCAAAGGAAAATCTGTTGGCACAATCATTTGTAATTTCCCCCGGAGAAATCCAAATTTTCTGCAGACTTTTCTGGACAATCACAACCAATTGTTGTATGTTGTTTCCAGGGAAATTTAGACGAGAATTTGCACGAGCCTTCCAGTTTTGTTTCCCACGCTCGTACAATCCCGCCATCTCCCGAGTTTACTCCACAAATCATCATCATCAGGTTCATACGCCTGCCAACCGCCTTTAGTACGTCGCGAATAAATTCCAATCATCCTTTAAAAATAGTTAGAAATTACAAATCATGTAGCTATAGCATAGTTTGAATTAATAAATGTACCTAGAATAGCTGGAGTAACTTTTAAATTCAAATTAGTCTGTGTACATATATTTTCTGACGATTCTATGTGTTTCATGTTTCTTGCTTTTTATTTTTGCAATATTTATTAGGCTTCCCAAAATCTTGTATACAAGCTTACACTTTACTTAAAGATTTAAGATGGGCCCTAAAACAACCTTGAAAAATCCTTTCCTCCGAGTTTCAACACACTTGTCACACCTGTTTCATTTTAATTATTAATTAATTGGCACAACTTTCTCCATTTTTTAACTTTTTCTCTCATAATTGTTTCTCTCATTTTTTTCCTCTCATATTTAGTCACATCTGCCTTTTTGAACGTGCCGGCATTTCATCCTGTTCTGAATTCCAAGCAATTTTTTATTCCTATTCCCGAATGACTTGTTGATGTGTGAAAAATACCATTTGTGCTTGTCCACTTCTGTCTTTATTCTGCATTTAACACCAGTTTGTTTTGGGTGCAAATTCCCTCATATAAATAAGCGTTTTCGTGGGTAACAAATTAAAATTCATTTCGCCATAATTTCCTTTTTAAAGGCAAACTTTAATGCTTTTCCTTTTAAATGGCTGGGCTTTTTAATTTTTTTTATTAATTTTGGGCTTCCGTCTAAAAGCATGCATGACAAAATTGCATGCAGATCTGCTATATTTAGTATATGACATGAATAATAAATTCTATAATGAAGCCTTTGTGTGTTAAATATACTTGGCATGGCTTTGGTTAAGCTTTAAAATGCATGGCTTGAGCATGTGTAAAAGTGTTATATTTATTCATTTAATTCCTATTTCGATACTATTGATGCTCATGAAGCTCTTGGTAATGAGTAGAAATAGAGGCTATAATGTGAAATAAAATAATTAAATTGATGAATTGTTGTTTCATTGTTTTTTTATTATTATTGAAAACTTTTACAGAGAAATTCCAGAAGGAATTCCTCCGGACCTTCGGCTGCGTCTCCCTTTGCCCCAAAGCATCCCGGAGGCTTCCAGTCCGGAGGGGCAACACGACTCAAATGAGTTACAACAGTGGCTTCAACAATGGTCGGACCATGTCCACTTACTCCAGGAGTCATTATCATGGTCCCTTGACCCGGGAGACTACCTTGGTACAATTTAATACTATTGATGAAAAATAAAATAAAATAAATAAAATAACAAAATACACAAAAATTATTTAAAATGATCTGTAGAGAAAATTAAACCCAAAATTATATTATAAATAAATTAAATAAACAAAGACAGACATTTAAAAAAAATGCCTGAAACACTACTTAATGTCTGGCTTATCAAAAGGATCCTCAATAATGTATATATGTACGTCAACAATCATGTGGAAATTCATGAGCTTCTTTTACCAATGTCATTGTTTGCGGGCACGTACTTATATGTATACAATTAAGATATATTTAGCCATCTTACAAATTATTATTTATTGTAATAAGGCAAATTTCTAGCTCTATAATCAATGTTATTATATAATAATTATTTGTAGTCATAATGTATTGCACTGTACAGGGTGGCCCACAAGAATCTCCAGATGCGTTTTATGTGTTATATGTATATATTTATGTTGACTTAATTAAAAAAATCCGGGCCACCCTGGAATCACCATGTAAATACGCGTATTTGATGTATTAACATTTAAATATATATTTATGCACGTTAATTCAAATTATATAAAATATGTTGTTATACAGAATAATACATCTATTTACGTTTAATACGCAACGTATCCTGGATATACCCAACTAGTGCTAAATAATGCTAGTATAGCTATGATAAAAAGCGCCTACAGAAGTCTATACTGTAAGTGCAAATATCTTAGCAAAGAAAAATGCATTATTTGTATGTTATAAAATTAACCAAAAAATCGTGTTTGTCTGTGATCACTTAATGAAAAATATTTTGCACCTACTTGTCTCTGTTTACATTTATCTTAATTAGTGTATATACTGCTGCGAAAATTATTTTCTACGTGTTTTTTCTGGTAAAAAGTACATATATGATTAACCAATCCAGAAAATGAGCTTGTAATTAAACCAAAAAAAAAAATTCCAGGGAATGGTAAAAAAAAAATTGGTAAAATATCCCTTGGAATGATTTTAGTATATGTACCTTGACCTTTAACCATGTTGCTAGTTGCTACTGCTAGTATTACGTGCATATTTTTTCATCAATGTAAATACATTTTTTTGCGTTTACTGTAATAATTACATATTGTTATAAAAATCTCCTGTGCATATAGATATGCCTTTGTGTGTAGGCAATATTTACAAGACGTCGTACAATGTCGTACATTGTAAGTGATGCACACTGTATTGCTTTTACTGGTGGGTGTAAATGTCATCAAGGGACAGTAAATATAATTATTTAATTATATACATGTACATAAAACGGGATTTATCCTTTTTTCGAAACTTGATGCAATGGCATGTCGATTTGTCATGTATACATGTATATATATACATATGTATTTTTACATAAATTAATTTACATGTTTGTACTTGAGGAAAAAGATTTTCCAAATTATCCGAATGCAAATTCCGAATGTATTGCCCGAATGCATTTTATATTTGGATCATTTCACCAATTTTGGGCTATTTCCGCAGTAAAGGCAACGTCTGCTCTTGTTATATCTGTATATCCTGTATCTGTATGTATAGGTATGTATATATGTACATGTTATATGAATGGATACCGAAAAAAAGGAGAGGAAGATGAAAATAAGTCGGAATTGGAAATCTTCTTCATAAAGGTCCCCGATATATTAGGAAATTTCTTCCATTGTTAATACCGGTAAAAAAAAGCAAATGTGTGGTGTTAACAATTGGTAGTTTTTGAAGAAAAACCCTCTGCCGTTATAGGGAGAAAGGTAAACTTCTGGCAGAAGATGTTGCTGTGACAAATGTGGTCCAGTAAGAAAAAAAAAAATGGTGCAAGGTTGCCCGGTGAAATTTTTCATGGGTTTATATTATGCCCAATTATATACATTTATAATTATATTATTAACTCGCAGATTAAAT
Organism: Disparrhopalites patrizii; assembly: GCA_034698585.1. NCBI lineage: Eukaryota > Metazoa > Arthropoda > Collembola > Symphypleona > Sminthuridae > Disparrhopalites > Disparrhopalites patrizii. The sequence continues at coordinate 10,784 of JAQGBT010002484.1, read as the reverse complement.
TCTGTACCTGCGAAGGTTTCAAATGTGTTTATACAAATTTTTGGATGTACACATGCATATACATATGTATATAGGTGTACATATACATATATATTGCTAATATTAATGCTATGTCAAGAAACATATGTCTGAGCTGAAACATCTACTATTTAAATTTTAAGAGATCAAGTATATAATTAAATGTGGTTTAATGTAAGTTTACAAAAAAAAAATTGGAATATATGTACTATATATACACTTTTATGAAGGTATATACATATATGTATATACGAGTATATAAGTTTAGATTTATGACGTACAAATTCGTTGTTGCGAAAGTGTCTGTTGGTATGTAAATGTGCAAAAAAAATTCGAAATGCTAAATGTATCCACGCATAATTTTTAGATCTACGAATTTTTCCTAGTTAGTACATGCGTATTTATATATTGCTTGAGTCACCTTATTCTTACGTATAAAGCCACTGAAATACATCCATTACAGAGAGGCACAACTCTTCATATACTTGACGATCATTTAAATTATTTAAATGTTATATTTTTATTAATTACAGAAGTGTAAACATTTTTAATTCAATATGCTTGAGAAGATTCAAGTCCTGACTCATTTTTCCTGCGGCAGCTTTTTGGCAAAGCCCTAACGCCATTTGTATTTACAATAATCTTGTTGAAATAATTTCCACTACAAAAGATACTACACATGCGTAAATATCTGTAAAGTGGCAAAACAAATTTGTGCAAGCTTCTTGGAAAGTCAAATAATAAATTGTATTTTATCCATGTGTTTATTTATTCTAAAATCCTCAAACGTTGTCATTAAATTCCGTCATAAGAATCTAATAATGCGTTTTTTAATTTGTTTTAAATCTTTTTAAATTGCTGTTTTAAACAGGTTGCATATAGTCATCATGTCAGCATGTAAGTCGCTGTCTATCATGTGTAAGCAACTGCGGCAAGAATTTGTCTTTTTTTATTTAATTTTTATCCAATACATTTTTGTATGTACTTTTTCATTTTATTGCAATTTATTGTCATTTGTTTTACTTTACTGGGATTGTTTTTACCCGTTAATTAGCATTCTTCATATTCAGGTATGCATGTTGTTAGCAAGGTGGCAAATTAAATAATTAGCAAAATGCAACTGCCTAACTATGTGCTCATAATAATTTTTTACTCCCTTTATTTCTTCTATACTTTCCAGAAAAACGTCATGATACCATTGGAAACGAGGTAAAACACAGGCAGGGAACGTGAGATGAATTTAGAGGCTGTTTTTATTGCTTAGTGGACTCTCACGACAGTTTACGAGGTGGATTCTTTATTCTCCTTTAGTTCATTATTACTATTATTACACTCGGGATCGTTGGGAAAGGTAAAGTGAAGTGGATTCTGGAACAGAAAAAGCGTTTAGGTCAACAAAGTATTTTTCCCTTTTTTTGAATCATGTCCAAGACTGTTGCATTTGCCGTAGATTCCCGGGAGAATGACGGGTATATTATTCTGCTATTTGTTTTTTTTTTACAATACAATTATAAACCGAGTGCCCAGAAATTTTTTTTTGACCAACTGAGAATCCGATTCCGACCTGCTGGATAAAAATAATCAGTATTATACACCGAATTTTATTGCGGATCTAGCGGGGGGAATTATATTCCAATGTAACAAAATTTGGTTCAAGGTTCACAATAGAATAAATTGTAATAGAATAATTCAAACTAAAATAATTCAAAATGGAATAATTCAAACTAAACTCATCCAAAATAGAATAATTAAATCTAAAATAATTCGAAATTTACAGAATATTGAAAATAGAATAGATAACTCAAACTAAATCGTCAAATTCAAAATCGAATATTTCAAACTAAAATCATTCAAAATATGTAGATTAAATCGAACGAATAGAATTCAGAATAATTCAAAGGAACTAAAATCATTCAAAATAGATTAAATCGAACGAATAGAATTCAAAATAATTCAAACTAAAATAATTCAACATAGAATAATTCAAACTAAAATAATTCAAAATGGAACAGTTCAAACTAAACTCATCTAAAATAAAATAATTCAAACTAAACTCATCTAAAATAAAATAATTCAGCCTAAAATAAATCCAAATAGAATATTGAAAATAGAATAACTCAAAATAAACAAATTCAAAATGGAATAATTCAAACTAAACTCATCCAAAATAGAATAATTAAATTTAAAATAATTCCAAATTTACAGAATATTGAAAATAGAATAGATAACTCAAACTAAATAGTCAAATTCAAAATCGAATAATTCAAACTAAAATCATTCAAAATAGAATAATGATTAATTCGAACGAATAGAATTTAAAATAATTCAAACTAAAAAATTAAAAATCGAATATTTAAAACTAAAATAATTCAAAATAGAATAATTCAAGCTAATATAAGTCAGAGCATAATAATTCAAAGTAAAAACATTCAAAATTTAATAATTCAAACTGAAAAAAATCAAAATTAAATCATTTAAACTAGAATAATTCACAATAGAATAATGCATAATAGCATAATTCAAAATTCAACCAAATTAAATTTTTCACTTCGAGCTTATAGATTTAAAAGACATTTATAAAGATTGTTTTAACATAAAAAATCATGACAGTAATTACGACCAATTTTAACCCTTTGACTTTTAGGCTTTTAGACGACACTGCGTGACTGCGTCTAGCATTTCTTGAAATTCTATTCAATTATCCTATTCAAGTATAGATAAACAATATGTAATCGAATGAAATGATGAAGCAAAAACATTTTGATTCAGATCGAAAGAGTCACACATTCGACAGGAAGCCCCGATTTGTGAAAAACTGGTGATATTTTTAATAATTTCAGCCTTGGCTATTTTGTAAGTAAATTTGTTATTTAAATGTATTTATAGCCTATTTTGAGACAAATATTGAACTGTGTCCTTCCTAACACGCTTCGTTTTTGTTTTAGAATAATAAATAAACTATATTTAATTTTAGAGCAAGAACACTCTTTATTTTCCTTTTGAATTTTATTATTATTATTAGAATAACTCTCATATTACTCTCCGTGGTGTGGCTGGACAAGTTTAAAGTGCATAAAAGCAAGATTCAAGAATTGAATTTGTCCCCGGAGGAACTTGACCCCTGCCAGAATTTCTACCGTTACTCATGTCATGACTGGATGACCCGGAACCGACAGCCTACCACAGATGAGGTCAAATGGAGCGTTTTTACCAAAAGGGAAGCCACTGTGGCGAAACGTGTGCAAAGTATGATGCTAATATGAGATCCTAAACTTTTTTTTATTTTTTCACAACTATCTAAATTAGGTATTTTAAAATTATAAAATTTATATTAATAAATATATATTATTATATTTTAATTTAATTAATTTAATTTAATTTATTTTATTTAATTTATTTAATATTTAAATATTAATATAAATTATAATTAAAATAATTGTATTAATATAAAATATTAAATTTTTATAAATTATAATTATATAATTAAATCCTATTTTGATCCGCATGGAACCAGTTGGTTCTGGCACAAATTAAATGTAGAACATTTTGACAGATTTTAAGACCGACAGTTAAAAAAAAATTATTGGTTGTTCTACATTAGAAATACTATCAGCCTCTCCAACCAATGAAGACCTGGAGCCATTACGGAGAGCTAAAGCCTTTTTTTCCAGCTGCAATTCAGCCGGTACAGAAAAAATATATTTTAATTTTTAGTCTTTTGCATGCTTTCCATTTATAATTTGAAATTTGCTATAATACTTTATTTTTTTGACATCGGAATTTCTTATATTGATGTACAAAACAAATTATGTGCAATGAGAATCTCAAGTCACTATATATATTTTATAGATCTATATATATGTGAATACGTCCAAATTTTGCAATTAAATTTTAATTTAAATACCAGAAAAACTGAATTCTCTTGGCATGGAACCACTCCGGAAGCTGATTGGACGTCTGGGCGGCTGGCCAATACTGGAGACAGCCTTTAATGGATCAATTCATAAACAGAAAAAGCATAACAACCAGACTGACATCACCGACTCCATCTTACTTCTCAAGGGAATTGCTAACTGGGACGAACGTGTGGGCTTCTACCATGATCGGGGACTTTTCTTTGTTCAGATTAACCCACAGACACAAAACGGCGTTTTTACAGTTTAGTACAAAATCATCTTTTCCCTCATAATTCTTCTAAATATTATTAAATGGAAGTGAGACAATAATTTGTATAAGTGCATAATTAGAGTCCTTTGGATTTCAAAAATTAGCAAGGAATGATATTTGAAAAAATATGAATTAAATTCGAATTTAATTTGGAATTATAGTCATATTTTTCAGTATTTGAATTGGAATTAGCATCCGTATTTTTGTGAGAATAATATTTGAATTGGAATTTATAATTACAAATACATGCGAAATTCAAATTCGGAAATTCAAAATTCCTTCATTATGCTGCTAATTCCCGTCTTCGAGCAAGTTTTTGTTTTTTCAAAATCAAGGATTGTATTGTAAACGTGTTTTTTTCAATTGGCAGTAACATAACTATTTATTTTAGAAAAACTTCAATTTTTCAGAGATTGGAGTTTTTGGAGTCAACTTAAAATTTATTTTATTGATTTTGCGTTTATTACAGTATACAAATTATTTCAGATTGCATTACAAACAAATTTTTATAAGTATTCGCAAAGTATTTGAATACGAACTCATAAACGCATGAGCATTCGAATAAAATTGTGTCGGAATTAGAATTTATATTTTAAATACCCGAAATTTGAATGGGTATATATTCATAATTAGGAAAAACACACATTTTAATTCATATTTTTTCGGATATCATTCCCTGCTAATTCCGATTAATATATACTGAAAAATATGAACATAATTCCGATTTAAATTCGAATACCGATTCGGATGTCATTTCTTGAAAAGCATTAATTATATCATTATTTGTGATCAATCAGATTTCACCACCTTCCATCGTGATTCAGCATTGGTATCTCAAAGCCTTTAGTACGGAAGATCCTTATGTGCACTACCGAGATTTTATTTTCGAGGTCATCCAGACCATTCAAAACGGAAATGGGAGTCGCTCCAACGGCTCCAACATCCCTTTGTACGAAGACATTGATCGGCTCATCCGATTCGAGGCAAGACTCGTTCATGCCCTGAGGGAAGATATTTTTGAATCGTCCCATTCCCGAATGTTCTCCGTCCGGGATTTCCAATCTTTTGTTAGTGATGGACGGAATTCTTCTTCAAGGAAGCATCGGAAGGTTATTGACTTGAAATTACAGCTTTAAAGCACTTGCAAATTCTTCTAATTTCTTTTTTTTAAACAGATCCATTGGTTGCAAGTGCTTCAAGAAGTGAAAGAAGGGATTCATGTGACTGAAGATTCCCCAATTCTCGTGGCGTTTCCCTTATACTTCCAAGAATTGGTCAAAGTCTTACTTAAATCCAATTTGCGGTTGGATACCATCAAAAATTTCTTGGTTTGGACCATCGTTTCAAATGTATTATCCGAAACCACGGACAGGATGAGGGAGATTCAGTTTCGCTTTAAAAAGCGGGAGAAACTTCCTCGGTTAAAAAAATTAGAAAAATTAAAAAAATTCGGATGGAAATTGGAACCAAAAATTTATAGCAATACACAGTACAAAGATAAAATTATTGGATTTTTTCTGGGAATTTTAGAGAGATCAGCTGTTCCAAGCTCGTGGTTAATGACAAGCCTGGACCTTACTATCCCTGGATTTTTGCCGTGGGCTACGAGTACATTTCTCGCTTCGTGATGTCCCAAGACCTTCTGGTGGTACAGATTTACAATGAGTTCATCTAGATTCGATGCAAGCTTTCTTAATCCCATGCGATTCTATTTGAAATTTCTTAATTCGATGCAAAATTCCTTAATTCGATGCGATTTGATGTGAAATTTTTTAATTCGATGTGAAATTTCTTAACTCGATGCGATTCAATGTGAAATTTCTGAATTTGATGCGATTCGATGTGAAATTTCTTAATTCGATGCGATTCGACGTAAAATTTCTTAATTCGATGCGATTCGATGTGAAATTTCTTAATTTGATGCGATTTGACGTGAAATTTCTTAATTCGATGCAATTTGATGTGAAATTTCTTAATTCGATGCGATTCGATGTAAAATTTCTTAATTCGATGCGATTCGATGTGAAATTTTTTAATTCGATGCGATTCGATGTGAAATTTCTTAATTCGATGCGATTCGATGTGAAGTTTCTTGATTCGTTGTTACATTTTTTAATTCGATGCAATTCGATGTTAATTCTTATAATTCGATGCGAAATTTCTGAATCCGGTGAGATGTGATGCAAAATTTCTTAAACTGATGCAATTGGATGCGAAATTTCTTAATACATTTTGGTGCCTTTTTTCTTGAGGTCTCTGCACTCGTTAAAAACCTGCAAAGGACATTCCTCCGAAGTATTAACGGGACGGAATGGCTGGACGAAGAGTCCAAAGGGAGTTTAAGGCAGCATGTGCGCGAGCTGCGCATTGCCTTTCTCTACCCACGATGGATACTGAATGCATCCGCGATGATGTCTTACTACGCAAAGGTATCTTTTTGGGCACAAAATGGAGCATATTATAAATATTTTAAATTCGCCATATTTTAGGCAGATGTCGTGGGGATAGATAAAGACGTTGTTTAATACAGCTCACAATCGACGGGGGAAATCATCTGGAGAATTATTTGGCTCTCATGGAATTCCAGGCAGATTTGCCGGAGGTCCCTCTGACTACTGAAGAGGGGACGTATTACCTTTCGTAAGTAATTTCAGTGCATTTCGTCTACAATTTTCAGGTGTTGGGAAATTGTTGTGCATAATTGTTAATATGGCAAACGTATAAGATTATTTGTCGCCCAAATTCATCCAATAAACCACTGTAAAACTATAAAACGTTTTTTAATTAATAATTTTGTTTCTTTTAACATGCCCAGAGATCCGCCATTTCTCTCCGTTTCGCCCCGCTACATTTCTGCTGCCTCTGCCTTGAGTGAGACAATATAAAAATGAATTTAGTTGTTTTTAATTTAATGTTTATTAATTTAAGTTTCTTTAATTTAATGTTTATTAATTTAAGTTTTTTTTAATTTAATGTTTATTAATTTAAGCTTTTTAAATAATTCTTATTAATTTAAGTTTTTAAAAAATTAAATGCTTATTAATTTAAGTTTTTAAAAAATTAAATGCTTATTAATTTAAGTTTTTAAAAAATTTAATGCTTATTAATTTAAGTTTTTTTTAATTTAGGTTTTTTTAATTTAAGCTTTAGTAATTTAATGTTTTTTTTAATGTTACCTTTATTCATTTAAGTTTAAATTTTAATTTAATGTTTAAGTTTAAATTTTAATGCATAGACTTACATTTAAGGTAATTAAGGTTGGGCAAAAATTGAATAAAATTTAATTTTGTATTTGTTTGTTTATTTGAATTTTTTTTAACTATTTCCAACAGTTGTGCCAGCGGGCGTCCTGGGTCACCCTTATTTTTTTCGTGATGAGGGTTTAAGGTAAGACTTGTCGCTAGAAAAGTTCCCAAAAAAAGGTCAGCGTCCTTGAAGATGGCACATTTGTGCAAATTTACTAAATCATACTAGATTTCTTAACACGTAATACGTGTCATTGTGTCCAAATAGTTGGCTGTACTAATTTATTTGGAAATCAAAGTAAAAATTTGCTCCGGAAAGTGTATAGAACTACTGTCGCTTTTAGAAACCCTTTTCTACGTTTAGCTTTAGGGATAAATACTTTGGAAATTAATTTACCATAGTATTTGCATGTATTTGTATTGTTGCTAAACAAAAATCATTTTCATTCCAAAAAAAAAGTGCGGCAAACTTCGGCGCCCTTGGAAGTGTCATTGGACATGAATTATCCCATGCCGTTTATTCAGGTACATTTTAAATTAATTACATTTTCGCCCTTTTCATTCTGAACTCTTATTGTGAGTATTTCCGCATGTCCGGTAATTGTGAAGCGCACACGTGTATGATTAATTGTAGACGCTGTTAACACCACGTCAAATTCCATAATTGATGTCAGCCAGGACACGCATTTTTGGAGTAGTTCAGCCAGGAGTTCTTTGAGATCTCGAATGAGTTGCATCCGGAAGCAGTACCAGGATTTGGCTCGGACTGATCAAAATCTCCGGTTGAGCGGATCCACCTTGGAAGAAGATATTGCGGACAATGAAGGCTTGGCAATGGCCTATGCCGCCTACGATGGATGGAGGAGGGCAAAGGCAGATTTAAAAAAGGATGCCACATTTGAGGCCAAAATATTTTTTTCATCATTTGCTAAAGTATATTAATCGATAGTGTTTGAAGTTCCATATGTTTTTACCGGACAAATGAAATCTATCAAAATGTCTTTTTTCTGTTATTGTTGCTATTTGTGGTGTAACAGATTTGGTGCGCCAATTACGCCTCCAACCTCACAACATGGAGCGCTTCCCACAGCATCAATTCTTACCGGGTGGCGGGGTCACTCATGAATATCCCGGAATTTGCCGCTTCCTTCAACTGCCCCGTCAATTCTAGATTGAATCCTCGTCATAAATGTTTTTTGCTACATCAAAGCTAGGAGATTTTTGGTTGAGATTTCATTTTTTTCGTTCCTTATATTATCTTGTCTTCATATTCCCACTAACACAATTAATCCACACGAAGAAAAAAAAAGGTCGTAAAACGCTGTAATCTGTTTGTTTAAATGTTGCACTTAAATTATACATACATTCATATTTTACGCTTAAATTTTACATTTAAATTGTACATTTTTTACGCCTAAATTTTACATTTAAATTGTGCATTTTTTACACTTCAATTGTACATTTAATTTGTACATTTTTTACGCCTAAATTTTACATTTAAATTGTGCATTTTTTACACTTAAATTGTACATTTAATTTGTACATTTTTTACGCTTAACATTTACACCGAAATTGTACATTTTAATTTTACGCTTAGAATTTACGTCTAAATTTTGCAGTTACATTTTTACACTACAGTAAAGTCTCTCCATAACAAGCGTCTTTATAACAACATTTCTCTGTAGCAACATTTTTTTTCCAGCCCTTCGTTCATGTAAGGTGCATATTTAAGGTTCTATATAGCAACATTTCCATGTAACAACATGTTTCGCCCTGCCCTACAGAGTTGTTATATAGAGACTCCACTGTATATTTTGCAGTTACATTTTAAAATTAAATTTTGCAGTTACATCTTTAAACTATATTTTGCAGTTACATTTTTAAACTATATTTTGCAGTTAGGTACATGTTTAAATTAAACTTTGTACACTCGAACCTCTCTATTACGGTTCCCCTAAAATCAGCATATTTTCCCCGTTATAACGAAAAACCGTTATAGAGAACAGAAATGTCTATATTAACAATTGGAGAAAGTTTTTGAAGGAAGCATTTTCAGCCCCCGGTATAGAGAGAAAACCATTATAAGGGAGCCCGTTATAGAGAGGTTCGACTGTAGTTACATTTTTTAATTAAACTTTGCTGCTACATGCTTAAATTGAACGTTGCAATTACATTTTTATCCTAAATTTTACAGTTACATTTTAAAATTAAAATTTTGCGCTTGAATTTTATATTACAATTGTAACTAATTGTACACATTTGCCGGACGAATTATAGTCACAAAAATACTTGTTCATGTGCTCTTGCTTTTCATTGTTGCAATCCTTAGTGTAACTATTTACAATTAATTAATATTTAATCGACCCAGATACTTTAATATGAAAACTTCTTGCACCCGCCGTTTGTATTTAATTCATACAAATTAATTCTCATTTCATAAGGCTATAAATCGATTAATCCCTCCTTCTCCTACAGACCAATCTAATTATGTATAGGTACACATATTTATGTGCATATTAGCCAGTTTTTCATCTTGTGAGTGATATTTAGAGAAAAAATTAAATAAGGTACTATGTATTACTTTTAGCTAACATATGTATTTGGATTTTCAATAATTCAATTTATATAAATCACATGAGCAGGTACTTGCAGGTACTGGAAAATACATATACAGTGGACTCTCGCTATAACAACCCTGAAGGGAAGGGTAAAAATGGTTGTTACATGGAAAAGTTGTTATATGGAGCATTTAATATGTACTTTACATGTACGAAGGGCTGAAAAATAAAGTTGTTATAGAGAAGAAGTTGTTATAAGGAGAGTTGTTATAGAGAGAGTCCATTGTATTTGTAATTGCTAAGGATGGCCGTAGTACATATAACGATACGGCAGAGAAGTTTCTATATTTTTCTCTGATTCCAGGTACTCAAATACGCGGATTTACATTCACAGCACAACAGTTTTCATTCCAAGGGTCTTTATAGTATAAATTATGTAATTTATTGTCTCTAAACATTTTAGGTTTCTTGATGGACAAACTTATCACTTCCGCACCTTGCACGTTCCTTCGTGCAGGACGTAAGAATCCCAATTTCGGGTTAGAAGCAATCCTGTGCATAAAATCATTATTTTATTAGCATACATAGCAATTAAGCTTATTTCGTAAAAATTAGAACATAAAAGGAACTACTATTACTTAATGCGGTAACTTTGTTTTCCATATATATATATACATATACATATGTATACATATACCTATAGCTATGTATGTGTATGTGCAGGGGTGCCCACGAATTTAGGTATCACGGTCACTTTTACCATTTTAGCCGCGCCAATGGTCACCAAAATATTTGG